>JAJJMC010018473.1:1442577-1505376 GCA_023531435.1 Papaver californicum | reverse complement strand
CAGGTTTACTATCAAACTGGTTAAATTTCTTCAGAACTGACTCAACAAAACATTTTTATTTCCCAACAATACATACATATATAATGACCCAACCCTCCATTATTTATATTCCATTCGACGTATCCTACCTGCCAAATCGGGGTATCATATATATCTTTTTTCATATACTTCCACGATGATTGACCAAGTTAATGCATCCTACTCCCAGCAAAAGACAACCATTTTAGTCCTCTTTGTTCGTATTCTTTCTCTAGTATTTCGTTCTCTTTTACTTGTTCTTCCAATGATAGTTGTTTATGAATTATAACCTCTTCCCCACTCAAAACCTTACTACCTCGTTCACTTATTAGTGGGTAAATATATGCCTTGAAATTATTTCAAATATTAGTTGCTATATGAAACTTACAAAGAAGATTACGTGCCTCAGAAAAAATCACGTTAATAACATTCATTAATACTTGCTCGCTATCAGTCACAATCACTCTTGGAATATCGTGATGCCGGTAAAAACAACCTTACCCATTGTAACACCCAAATACAACCTTTTTATTTCTCATTAAAAATAAATAAATAAATAAAATACGACGGTGCATGGTCACCATATACCCGATAATGTTCAACAATAATATCTCATACTTGTTAATTTCATAGGTAGAATCGACTATAATAACCTAATATAGAAGGACTGAACCAATAAAACGATCAAAAGGACCGATACACAAGAAAAAGATAAGTTATTTTTATTTTATTTTATTTTTCTATTTTTACTGTGTGGTTCTACACCTGGGTCTAACCACATAAATTGATGCATCACTGTCTAACCATCATATGACGTCATTTTCAATGTTGTTTTCACGTTGTAAATTGTAGACAAACATGACATGTCATTTGGGTTTGACGCCTTTAATTTATTGAAGAATCATCTGGTGGCAACTGTTTTTTAATCATTGGATCTACTTCCGCCAATTCTTGGGAATAAGTTTTGCAGCAGGAGCATGTCCAAAAAGACTTTCAGGATCCAAATGGTTATAGCGACTACATATAACATGACTTATTTTCTCTTTACTTGGTTCAAAATAATGAATTACAACCTTGAAGTGCCAATCAAATTTTTGTGATTCGGTCATATTTTTCCTTTTTGCCTTTTCATGACAAACATAATCCTTTACCTTGTGACTTTGGTAGTCCAATTTCTCTCATAAACAATTCAAAACACGAATCACTTCCACCTTTGGTTTGCTTAGAGCGTCCATAATGAGACGATTATAAGTCGGACTAAAGAGCAAAAGAAGTATTTAGTCCGGAAATTGGTGACATAGTGAGACGAGTGTATATAGTGGATAGTTCGGAATAACCACTGTAGCAGACTAGATTTGAGTTTTTTTCTGGACTAAACATGGTTTAGTCGGGCGGGCTCGTAGTGTTCCGCCTAGCATCAAGCGGCATCGTAGTGAATCGCCTGGCACCAAGCGTTATTCTGGGATAACGCTCAAAAACACTGGCGGTAAGCTAGGAATACGCCTGATCAAGCGTTATTCTGGGAGTACGCCTGATGAAACGAGGCTCTAGGATCACGCCCACTATCAGGCGTAACGCTAGAATACCGCTCAGTTGGAGCGTAATCCTAGGATGCCGCCTACAATTAAACGTGTTGCTAGGACTCCGCTTAGATATAGGCGAGGCGCTAAGACGCCGCTCGGTTCATCAATAAATAAATAAATTTGTAACCGTTTTTTTACCGTTGTCAACGACTATAATTTGTATTCTGATACACCTATAAATAAATAAATTTATATCTAACGTTCCCATTTCAAATCCACATCTTTTACATTTCATAGAAAATTTATAATCTATCGTTTTCATAATTATGGCTTACGAAAATTTTAGACTTAATGCAGAGAATTTTACCCTAGAGGAAGATTTATCCCTATGCCGAAACATAGTATTACATTATCCAGCAAGGGGTCATGAACGTCGGATGAATGGTTCAATGAGCATGCAATGGTTAGAAGATATTTATGCTAAGTTTTGTAAGGAAACCGGTAACCCCAATAACCGGAACAGAGCAGGCCTTTTTTGTCGATATATGGAAATCACAAGGGCAGTACTAGAATTTTCTTCTTTAACCGCTAAGGTGAATGAAAAAAGAATTAGAAATGAAACTGATGATGAAGTTGTTTCCAGATCTCTGGAGGAATGGAGAAGATGGAAACTTTCAGATTTCAGATACCAACCTCATTTTGAGATCCTAAGGGTGATGGAAGAATACAATCCTTTTGTGTTGATTATTCTCCGAAGATGTGAAGAACATCGTCCCGGGCGTCATACGACCCGTTGAAGGTTTGATAATAGGTTTGCTTAAGTGTTTAAATTTATTGATTTATTATATTTCATCTCCTTTAATGTTACGCGATGTATGCCTTTTCGATTCAATGAAATGATGTTATAAAATAAAGTTACTTCCGGTTACAACCAAACTCTGAGAGAATATTTGAAAATTTTCCAGAATACGAAGATAAAGTTAAAAAATTACTACCGATTACAACCAAACTCTGAAAAAAGTTAGAAAAAATCTCAAAATCGGTTGTTAAAGTTAGCAGTTACTTTCGATTACACTTTGGACTTAATGAACTCGTAGCTTTCAACAAATGTGAACTTCTCCTTTTTCCTGATAGTAGTGCATTTTTGCGAGATCCTCCTACAGAAGCATAGGAAAAAAAAACAAATTCATCAAGTTAACTATGTTGTTATTGGAAGACCAAACAACTTAGCTTATGTAAAAGATACTTACAAATTGTTGGATCGACAAGCCTAAATGGGTGGGGTTAAAGATCCGATGTTGTATAGCTATATAATCAGCTATCCCTATTCGGATAAGTTGGTATCTATCATGAATTTGTTCAAGAGATCTTTGCTTTGTATTTTCATATTCTCGAGCATATTGGATGTAGATCCTCCCCCAAAAGGTTTCAGGTTTAACCCTTCCAGCTATGACATCTTCACGTAGGGTTTTGTTATGCCAGGTTTGGTTATAGCCAAATCTTCAGCTGAATCAAATGTTGCCATGTTTGTAGGTATAGTTATGAAGTGAATTACAAAGAGGAGATGATTAAATGAAATTTGTAGAGTGTATGAAACTAGGTGTGTGTGGTATTTGGTAGAGAAAACAGATGTATTTATAGGATAAAGAGAGAGACTTAACGTCTAGTATTTTCAAAAACTTACTACTTAGCATGAATTCTCTCTAAATACAGAATTGTTCATGAATTCTCTTTAAATAACTCACACTCATTACTCCATTTTCAAATGAGACAACTCTTCGGCTAGCAAATGAGTTTGTAATTTATGATAAAAGAAAATAACATGAGCTAATAAGTAGCAGCCGAGTTGTGTCTCGGGAGGGGGGGGAGGGGGGTTACAAGAGATTTACCCACAAAACCTATCCAGAGGATTTACAAATTTTTAATCCACACCAACATATGACCATAAGTGTTCGATCAAGTCATTTCGCAAACGAATATGAGTATCTTTGTCGAATACTGCACGTCGGCGTTGGTCCATTCTCATTCTTGAAAGTTCAACAATGTTGTGTCTAGAAATATTTACCGGTGTACCGTGGCTGCGTTGATCATACTCATGCGGCCAATCACCGGGTAAACGCTCATCCTCCACTATCATATTATGTAGAATGATTACAGTTTTCATTATATATGCTATTACGTCTGGATTCCATATTCGTGTTGGTTGCTTGATGATTGCAAATTGATTTTGCAGTACCCCGAAGCCTCGTTGTACATCTTTTCGGCAACCCTCCTGCATAGCAGAAAATTTCTGTTTTTTCTGAGAATATGGATGTTTAATCGACATCACAATAGTAGCTATCTCCAGGTACATTCCATCACCAAGATAATACCCCATATCGTACTGATGTCCGTTGACAACAAAGTTCACAGCCGGTGCTTTCCCGTTGATTAGCTTTTTGAAAATATACGAACGGTTCATCACATTTATATCATTGTTAGAACTAGGCATACCAAAAAATGCATGCCAAAACCATAGATCATATGACACCACTGCCTCCAGGATAATACTTTAACTACCTTTGTACGCAGTGTAAGCACCTGATTCAGATCCCATTTCCAGTGCATGCAATCAACACTACTAAGCATCCCCGGAAATCCCCTTTCCTTGTTCTCAGCAAGAAGCAGTTCAACATCACGCTTAGTTGGTGTGAGCAAATATTCTTTCTCGTACAGATGGACTATCGTCTTACAAAACCTACGAGTTGCTTCCAAAACTGTGGTTTCTCCGATCCGTAAATACTCATCTATTGCATCTGCCGCACATCCGTAAGCTAAGAATAGGGTTCAAGAGGGGGAGGCGGAAGAGGGGTTGCTTGGGTTTGCTTTTGAAAAAAATAGGGTTCAGGAGAGTTGCGGCTGAAGAAGAAGGAAGAGAGGATGGGGCGGGCTCCTAGCGATCCACTTGGAATTCTAGGTGAGGCGCTAGAACACCGCCCATCCCTATCATGTCACACGCTCCATTCGCACATGTCCAACTTAACCAGGCGTGATGCTTGGAAACCGCCCCATCGGGCGATTTGCTAGTACTCCGCCCGTCTCTTGGGCGTGGTCCTAGGAGACCGTCTACAATTAGGCGATATCTTTCGCTCCCGCCCCACATCAAGCGTTACGTTAAGATTCCGCCTGGCTCAAGCGTTGTGCTAGGATTCCGCCTGTCTCAACAAGCGTTATGCTGGGATACCGCCTAACACCAGGCGTTCCATTAGAACACCGCCCGACTATTTACGGCTGTTCTTGGACCGGATCAAAGACTAAAAATTTTAGTCTTTGGTCTTTTGGGATGCTCGTCCCATTGTGGACGCCCTTAGTCCTGAATTGCTTATCTATAACTGTTATATACATCCTTTATTTCCTGGTTTGAACGACCCATGTCTTTACGATATTTTTATTTTCAGATGTCTACATGGCATAAAAAAACAATTAATTTTTTTTCACAAATTATTGAATAAGATTGAACACGACATAAATTGGTAACCTATTAATTAATTGTAAT
Source organism: Papaver californicum (assembly GCA_023531435.1). Classification (NCBI taxonomy): domain Eukaryota; kingdom Viridiplantae; phylum Streptophyta; class Magnoliopsida; order Ranunculales; family Papaveraceae; genus Papaver; species Papaver californicum. Next base: position 1,500,300 of record JAJJMC010018473.1, on the reverse strand, counting down.
AATAGTGGGAAGTATTAAGGTATAACCGAAAGAGAGGAGTAGGTGGGTCATTATCCGCTACTACGACCTACAAAAATATCGTGACATCAGTTTGAAATAAAAAGTTAAAAACTGTCACAATCGGCTAGGTAAAAAAACAAAATTTATTCGATACGACCCTCTGTAATAAAATCGGTTAGGTTTTATTTTCAACATAGTTGATTCTAATATTATAAAAATATCAACTAAAAAAAAAAAATTCGTTTGAATAATAATTGTTCCAATTACCAAAAACGATTAGGTATAAACACTCAATCTAGACGATGGTTTTTGTATACAAAAAACTCTAAAATCGGCGAGGTTAAATGTTAAAACCTAGCCAATACTACTTAGATTTTTTGCAAAATTAGATCTTCAAAATTGACAAGGTGTTCTTAAATTTCCCTGTCGATTTTGATAAATATCTAAAATCTATCCAATTAGTTAGGCGTTCTTTAATATCCCGACCGATTTATTAGTAAGGCGCTAGAAAATCGACCTGGTAATTTATTTGACCTAACCGATTCTGAATTATATAAACTTTTAATCTTTACCATATTTTTATAATTTCAAATAAAAAAATAATATTAAACTCATTTACATATATACTGAATACTCATAACATTATATTCTTTATTTATTTTTCTCGTTTGATTCTTCATTTATTATTGGATAATTCTTGATTTTAGGTTCGTAATAGAATATAAAAAATTATCATCCAAAAAATCCATCATTTTTGAATCTTGGGATTTATTAACGCAACAAAAGTTTAGTTTAAAAATGAACATCCGCTCTTCTTCGTTACTAAAATCATTCATTTTCGACTAAATCTACGATACATCTCTGACTCAGCATCTCAATATAAAACTCTGCTGACTCTAATAAGTAGCTCCAAAACAATAAGGCATTTTAGCGGTAAAGTAAAATATATGGATAAGGGTTATTAAAATACTACGGTATGACCTTATTTTAACCTTGACTCTAATAAGCAGCCCCAAAACAATAAGGCATTTTAGCGGTATTTTATATATGGATAAGGGTTATTAAAGTACTACGGTATGACCCTATTTTAACCTTATTTCATGTAGCTCCCATAAATGCGTTCCCGTGTGAACGCGTAAACTTACAACTGAACAGTAAGTTGACAGTCAAATCTTCTTCTTTCCGGGTGAACTTTTAGAGAGAGAGAGAACTACAGTTTAGAGAGGCTCTAGACTCTACAGAGAGATACAGAGAAGAGAAAGAAAGGGTTTTGCCCCAAATTTTAGGGTTTTTGCTTACTCAATCCTTCTGATTCTATCCCGCAGTTTAGTACATTTCCAAATTTATCAAAAACTGAGAAGAAATACAGAACAGAATTTTGGGATTTCTTAAGGTTCAAGAAATCCTATTACTTCATTACAGCTCTTAGATTCTACTCCATTCCCACTTTCTTTGGTTTCTAGGGTTCTTATTCTCGTTTCATCCACTTCTTCTCTAATTTCATCAAAACCTTGTTGATTCCTCTGTTTCAACAAGCCCTCTGTTTGATTACTCTGTCTCTACAACTGTTGCTGATATTCATGAACGATTTCAAGCCGTCATCTGGTTTTAGCGAAATCCAACAGACTGAGTTGTCTATGAAAGTGGGTTTTGATCAAATGTCTATAAAAAACAACCAATCAAGAATCATTTTCAGAGTTCGGAAGAATAGTGATTTTGGTGGTGGAGTAGATAAAGAAGCCCCTTTTCAGAAACAAGACTTGAAGTTTTATCAAAGAAAGGCTAAGAATTTAATGGAGGAGACAAAGATGGGGGAGGAAACTGTAAGTAATGAATCAGAACTTAATAATGGTATTACTTGTTTTGAATGTGGTAAGAAGTTTCGTTCTTTGAAATCATTATATGGTCATTTAAGATGTCATCCTAAGAGAGAAAAGACAATGAAATTTGATGATCAAAACAAGAATTCTCCATCATCTGGGAGATTATTGGGTTGTGATTGGATATGTTCTTTATCTGGATGGGTTATTACTGGAAGGAGAGGTAGAAAAGGTTTTCCATCTGTTGATGAAAGAGAAGCCATTGATGGACTATTGATGCTTGTTAATGGGAATTCATTGGACCTTGGTAAGAAGAGAACAAGGTACCAAGCAGTAAATACAGAAATTTCATGGACAAGGCCAAAAGTTGACAGTGATAATAGGGGTAATGGAATTGGGTGTGGATCAAAATTGATGAATGTGGAATCTAGAATGGAGAACTTGGATGGGTTTGGAAAAGTTTTGAGGAAAGACGTTCAGGTTGAAGAAGTTCATTTGGGTAATACAACATATACAGGATGTATGATTCCAGTGTATGTGTCTTCAAGTACTGGAAACCTAAGGAAGAAGTTCAGTCAATTTGGTCTTATGAATTGCAATAACCAGACAACAATGCGTAGTGCTAATGCAGGGACTTTGCATTGTTATCAAGCTTTGGAGTGTCATGAATCAAGTCTGAAGGCAGAAGTGGAAGAATTGTCTATTCCAGAAAGAAAACTGACCCAGGTCGATGATGATTTGCAGAAATTCAATGCCACTACTATTATGCAGAACAATGTCAAGACACATCAGTGTGAGATCTGTGGTAAGTCTTTTGCAACTGGATATGCACTTGGAGGACACAAAAGGGTACACTGGACTGCACGGCAAAAGCATCTTATTACGCCATTTCTTGAAGAAGCCCTAACTGTGGGATGATCAAGTTGGTAAAGTTAAACTTTTGCCAACCTTATGTTCTGTGATGAATGTTTCAAGTTGGCTTTTCTCCCCATTTTTGATGAAGTTTTCTAATTTCGATTTTGCTTAGCATCTCACTGTAATATGAGATTGCACACTAGAAACTATATAGGTCTTGTTAATTTTCGTCTATAGGATTGCTGCTTTCTCGATCAATACTATTTGTATTAGTAGTTAATCACAGTTATAGAGGAATGAGTTTTGCTGTTTGTTTCATTTTGAGGACACAATTACACAACCGTAGAGCAGCTACCTTGTTTTGATGTTCTATGTACTTCTACTGTCTATACAGTTTCATATGACAGTGTATATAAGAAAAGGTTCAAATCTATATGAAACAAGTCCAAGCTTTAAAATGTATGTCATCTCATATTGTTGCTTTTATGTTGTGCTTTTTGTCCATTCAATTTTTTGTTTTGCAGTGCCCACTAACACTTGTTGTAACTTGTACAACAATCACGTATGTAACCTTAGAGCATTGTTGAGTTCTGTACTGAAATGTGCACTGTTGCAACTTGAAATGCTACATGGTATATTGGCTTGTATGGGTATGTTTATTGGGAACCCTAGTAGTGTGCCAAAATGAGTGAGAGAGAATGAGATGATTTAGGTTTAGACCTGGAGAACCATTGAAAGGATGCACTTATTATATGTTGTGGTCTTTCCAGCACTTCGGAGTTGGAAGTTTCAAATATCAGCATGTTAAATTTGTCTGAACATGGCAGTAGGCACAAACGAATTCTTTTGATTAGGCAATGCATGCTAGTGTGTTTCCATATTCGACAATAAAACTCTCTATCATGTTGCTTTAGTAGTACATCCAATTCCTCCCTATATTGAGAATATCTTCCGGAAGAAATCTCGTCCAAAAGCAAATATTTTTTTCTTTCTTAATTTACGACAACTCATAGAATTCTCCCTGTCTTAGTCGAGGCTCTATATTCAACTTGATTCTCTTTTGATTTTGTTTCCAATTCTTACACAAACTCCTCTTAGATAATATACGTGCCTTTAAGTCTTCAAAATATTACATACACTGTTTTGAGAAGATATTTCTTTTCCGCCACAAATCTTATTTAAAATGAGTAGGTGCCCTCATCCATTGTATGGGTGCCTTTATCAATTCCTCTTGGGGTACCTTTATCAATTTTTATGGTTGCATTAATCACTTTTCTGGGTGCTTTTATAACTTCTTGAGTCAATTCTTCCACAATCGCTTATACCTACAAATAATTTAAAATAACATTATTAATACAAAGATCGGGTAATAACAATATAAAGAATTGAGATAAATCAGACACAAAAATGTGTCTATCAAATACCCCCAAATGTGTCTATCAAATACCCCCTAAACATGTTATTTAGTTGCTACTCAATTCTTCGTCTATGGGAATCATTACCATATATAAATCCAATTGATGTACACGTGTTTGCACTCAAGCATACTAAAATTCATATAACAGAAAACAAAGTCCTACTCAGAAAGTCGTACAATGGACCACGATACTCGGAATCTAACAAACCACAAATAGATTAAGAAGATGGATATAGAGATAGAAGTGTGTGCATGTTGACCAAGGTCAATGGTGTTTCCCAGAATATCTTTATGTATATCGTGCCAAGAAGAACCCTTTATGGATTGAGATATGCACCCACTGGTCTGAATCCTAATTCTAGTATCAACTCAGTTGGTATATACAAGGGCCCCAGCGGTCGATTTATATATTTTTTATATCAAAAGATTATTGAATGTATCGACAACATGATTGGATCATTTGAATCCAAGTGTCATTTTTTTTATTATTGGTCAAGTTCAATTAAAATAATGGGGCTTGATCTCAATCATTCTACTTTATCCTAGCGGCGACAACAAGGCGATATTAGTGCCCCACCAAATCACTTAGAGAAACACAAAAAGATGCAAAAATAAATACAAAACATGATAGGGTGACGACTCCGAGATATGGTGACGAATATCATGTTATTTCTAACGCCTGACCTCTGTCCTTTTATGAATAGACCACTTAGCTGGGTCCCTCAACTCCTATAGACAAGGATTTTATTTCCATCTACCTAGAATGGTTAATGTCATCCTGAATTATTCACAAGTTTCTATATTTTAGAGTTTTTGGTACAACTAAAATTTTAAATTTTTTTCCCTTACCTCCAAACTTAAATTGAACATAGTCCTCGATGTTCTAAAGACAAATGAATGAAATCATGAACAAAGAGAAAATAATGAAAAAAGTAAAAGAGATAAGGAAAGATATTACCAGCACCATGTACCAAAAGCATATGGGTTGCTTCCTATAGAGCGTTAAGTTTAAAGTCTTCAACCAGACCAAGAAAAGATTAATCACAACTTACGAATCATATAACAATAATCGAAAGAATTGCGGATCCTTAAAGTCAATCGGATTTGATTCACAAATTTGACCATAATGGAATATAGTAGAGTGGTGGTCATTCTCATGAAAATTTGTCGATTCAGATTTCCTAAAATAATTAGGTTCAATAAAATTTAATATCTGACACATTTGAAATTCATATGTTCCCATATGTGGTAAGGAAAATTTTGATGGGATAACAAAGTCAATTATGGTACCATAGCCCGGGTGAACTACATCAACAGGATGACGGGTTTCTAACGACTGAATTTCTTTTTGGACATAATCAGGCTTGGGGAAAGTGTATGAAGATAATCTCTTAAAATGGTGGAGGCACATATGTCAAGTTCCAAGTGAGGGACTTTAAGCAGGGATACTTGAAAATCACAAGAATCATAAGTACCCCCAAAATTATGATGGATATTACTCTCAGATGGACCAAAAACTATTGGTTGGGTTCTAATTATCCTTAAGGTCTAAACTACGCTCAGATTCTTCTGAGGTCTGGTTACCCAAATGATCTAAAATAACATCATCATCAAAACCATACAATGAGTTATCCAAGGTGTTCCTAAAAGCCTCTTCTTCTAAATCAGTGATCCCAAGAGGTTCATCACATTCATATAATGGACTGTTAAACACAATGCTTTATAAAGGATCATGAATAGTCCTACAATTTATGACAACATCCTCATTCATATTTAAAATATCTACGAGTCTATCATCTCAGTTTGAGACTATTGTTCCTGAATCGTTGGACTCTAAACCACTATTCTCAGGATAAACTCGTTCATCTAAACCATTATCGTCTTCATAATAAAAAAGAAATATTTCAACGTTTATAACAATGGTATCTCTAGTTAAATCTTTTTCCTCTTGAATAGGTAAATAATCATTAACATCATTAGGATCGGAACAAGAGACATCATTATTATCATGAAGCTCAAATGGTATAAAAATTTCCTGATTATTATGACTACGAATTTCAAACTCTTCATCAATACTATCCTCATCATCATAATAATATGAAGATGGTTGAACCTCATTTGAACAAGTGGTGTCTTCAATTCTAACCTCGCCCTCTAAATTAGGTAAATATTTATCACTATTATCAAGGGTAAAATTATAAACACTATTTTGGCAATTAAATTCATTTTGAGCAATATTAACAACTAACTGTTCTTCTTCTTCAATTTCATTTAAACATGTATTAATTTCACTGAGAGCGGTTTTTAAAGCTGTAAGTTTTTTATTCTGATCTAATGATTGTTCGTAAAATTCCTTTATTAACCTGTCACTCTTACGTTTCGGCTCAGTTATCTACTTGAGTGATTCTTCTAGAGTCATAATAGGTTCATAGAGAGTACTATATCGCGTCTGCTTGACAAAATTTTCAAAAGAAATAGTAATAGATTGCAACTGCTTGAGGGCCTCCTTCAAACACAAAGAACTCGAATTTTGCTCGTTTTCCCGTTCATACGACTAGTGCGCGTACAAATAGTAATTGGGATCGCCAAGGTATGACCCATAACCCAAGTACTACCCCCACTATGGTCATAGTACGGGTAATGTCCATTTTGAAACTCAAACAAATATTCACTGTATTGGTTATCGTAATAACAGTTCGACATTTTTTTTTATTAATTTCTTTTGGTGCAAATGCAAATGCAAGGTTGACTATAACAGGTAAGCTCAGGTTACCTTAGCAAAATATACCTACAGTCAAAGACTGGTCAAAGGTACAAGGCTAAGGCTTGTGGTGGTTCGGCTGATAACGCCCAAAGTGTTCAACTTACTATCCCACGTGTTTTCCTAATAATCGGCAGCGGACGATGCAAATGATGTGTGTGCATGTGTTTTTTTTTATATATAAATATTTACAAAATAAAATAAAATCTAAAAAATATATACAAATAAAATAAAAATGTAATGAAATATACTACTTACCTTTTTTGGTAGGCAATTTCCACAATAAATTGAAAAATTTACTTACACAACAAAGACAAGGAGAATACCAACATAAAATCTAAAAAGGAAAAAAATAATAAATAAGTAAATCCTAATTAACCTAATTAAAAACTAAAAAAAATCTAAAACACTAACCTAAAAATAATTCCACGTCAGCGGCGCCAAAAATTAATGTGGTTGCAGAAAGTGGTGGTAAGATTCGTTCACTCAGACTTGTGAAGAATGGATTTTTTTTTTGACCTAATTTTAATACTAAACTAGCAAATATTTAAAAGTTGATAACAAGATTGAGAGAAACTGGGACTTAGGATTCCACCATAAACATAATAAAATGATGCTTATATTAATTCCTAACAATTTTATCTCATATTATTGACTCTATTACTTTGCCAAAGGTAGATTTTTAAAACATTAGATGTAAATCATAAGCATGGCGCATCAAAAGCTCTAAGTCTAAGCATACACCATCAAACAAAATCACAACTAATTAGTGAAAATTATAATCAATTAGAATAAGTGCAAAAAATCATAAAAGAATTAATTTATTTACCACAATCATGAAATATGGTTTCCTCCATTGTCCCCCACTGATGAGGTTTGGCTCATCATGTCCAAAACACTCTCAAAAGATAGGCACATGGCTCAAAAGTGATTGTGAGGAAGAAAAATACAGGAAAAAAAACTGACCAACATAGTCGCAAAAAGATTAAAATCTTTTATTGAATCTACGACTAATTTCAGGTGCAACTGAATAAGCGCGGATTTATCTTGTATTAAAGTCCAGAAACTGTCGCTAGAACTGTTGAAGTATTGTAACCCTTTAATTTAAAAGATATTGCAACATTTTCAACGACAGTTGCTTGCCGTGATATGTTCTTCTTCTTCCTTCCTTCTTCATTCAGGAACCCTAACTTTCTGAAAAAAAATTATGATTTTTTTCTTTCACTTCTGGCAGCAGCCAACCCACCTTTTTGCTTCAAAACTTCTCTTATTTATACTACAAGACTATCCCACTCTAAATCTTCTCAAATCTTCGAATCATATCTTCTTTTAATGAAAATAATTCTCAGAATAATTTTTTTTCGTAACTCGATCTGATTTCTTCTTTACTCGGTGATGTTGTTTCCATCGAGAATAAAACTCTCGATTATGTTGCTTTAGTAGTACATCCAATTCCTCCCATATATTGAGAATACCTTCGGGAAGAAATCTCGTCTAAAAGCAAATATTTTTTCTTTCCTAATTTACGACAACTCATAGAATTCTCCCTTTCTTAGTCGAGACTCCATATTCAACAGATTCTCTTTTGATTTTGTTTCCAATTCTTACACAAACTCCTCTTAGATAATATACGTGCCTTTAAGTCTTCAAAATATTACATACACTGTTTTGAGAAGAAATTTCTTTTCCGCCACAAATCTTATTTAAAATGAGTAGGTGCCCTCATCCATTGTATGGGTGCCTTTATCAATTCCTCTTGGGGTGCCTTTATATATTTTGATGGTTCCATTTATCACTTTTTTGGGTGCTTTTATAACTTTTTGGGCCAATTCTTTCAAAATTATTTATACCTACAAATAATTTAAAATAACATTATTAATACAAAAATCGAGTCATAGCAATATAAAGAATTGAGACAAATCAGACACAAAAATGTGTCTATCGCTCATGCTTTCCTAGGAGAAGGATCTTCTTCCAAGACGAAAGGCAGGAAGTGGAAGAAGAAGACCAAGTCTCACAAGGGGAATCTTCATGCCACTGGTGGTACTATAAAGAAATATGAAAAACCCAAGGGGAAGTGCTTTGAGTGCAAGGAAAAGGGTCACTATAAGAGAAACTGCCTTAAGTTCCTAGCCAAGAAGAAAGACTAAGGTTTGCATGAATCTCTAATATTAAAAGCTTATTTTGTGGCGAGAGCTACTGGCACTTAGTGTATAGACACATGAGCCACTAACCATGTCTGCAATTTATTGCAAGGGTTCGTGGTAAGGAGGAGGCTAAGTGAAGGAGAAATCGTTTGCCTTTTCGAAATAACGCAAGAGTTACGACTGAAGCAATAGGAGTAGTTCGTTTATTATTTTAGGATGAGAGAACTTTGAATTTGGAAAACTGTTTTTATATTTCTAGTATTTGTAGAAACTTGATTTCAGTTTCAAATTTAGTTGCATCTGGATATTCAGTTTCTTTTAATAAGTTTGTTATTATTAGAAAGAATGGATTCTTTATTTGCTCTGGATTAATGACAGATGGTTTATATTTAATGTACCCTAGTCCTTTTGAATTTTTAATAAATGAACTTAATAACCCTAGTATATCTTTGCCATTAAAGAGAAAAAGTTTGATGGCGAATTCTGTATACTTGTGGCATTTACGTCTTGGTCACATTAACTTAGACAAGATTCACATATTGGTTAAGAATGTGTCGCTAGACTCTTTGGAAGAGGAGCATATGCCACCTTATGAATCTTGTCTGGAAGGTAAAATGACCAGAAGACCCTTTAATGCTAAAGGATACATAGCTCAAGAGCCATTAGAGCTGGTATACACTGATGTGTATGGTCCTGAATGTTAGTGCCAGAGGTGGTTTCGAGTATTTGTTACTTTACAGATGATTACTTGAGATATGGTTTTGTGTACATGATGCGTCACAAGTCTGAAGCCTTGGAAAAATTCAAGGAGTTCAAGGCGGAATGTGAAAAGCAATTTGGAAAGAACCTTAAGACTCTTCGATCAGGTCGAGGAGGCGAATACCTCTTTAATGAATTATTTCTCAACTTTCAGCACCCGGTTATCCTCAACATAATGGTGTTTCTGAAAGAAGAAATAAAACTCTTCTTAATATGGTTAAATCTATGATGAGTTATTCAACTTTTCCCATGTATTTTTGGGGACATGCATTGCTAATAGTGATATACATATTAAATCTTGTACCTTCGAAAACAGTTTCCAAAACACCCACAAAGTTATGGAAAAGTCGTAAGCCTAGCTGGCAACACCTTAATATTTGGGGAAGTCCTGCACATGTACGAGATGAGAATGCAGATAAAATGAAATCAAGATCTAAAGTATTTATATTTGTGCCTACCCTAAAGGTACAAAATGTGGTTTGTTCTATGATCCTCAAGATCAGAAGGTATTCATTTCAACGCATGATGTATATCTTGCGGAAGACTATATGATGGACCACAAACCAAGAAGCAAGATGGTATTGTATGAGTTGTCTGAGAATGTCGATCAAACAAATAGAGTTGAAGAATTGCCAGTTACCACTCAACTTGATCATATTTCTGATCCGCAAAGTACACTAGAAGTTCGTCGTAGTGGGAGACCTATTAGGTTACCTGCTAGGTTCGTTCAACTTGGGGAGTCTTTCAAGGAAGTTCCCGATGGAGACAAAGTTGATCCTACTAGTTATAGTGAAGCAACTAAGGATAAAGACTCAAAATGTTGGCAAACCTGTATGGGTTCAGAGATAGAGTCCATGTACTCTAATAGATTCTGGGAACTTACAGATCCACCTGCAGGTTTTAAATGTATCAGATGCAAGTGGGTTTACAAGAGAAAGAGAGGAGTAGACCTCTCAAAGTCATGTGCGGTAGCAATACCAAACCAAATACGACCGGAAATGTGGAAACTTTTAAAGCTAGGCTAGTGTCAAAAGGTTTTACTCAAAAAGAAGGAATCAATTATGAGGAAACTTTTTCGCCTGTAGCTATGCTTAAGTCTATTTAGATTCTCTTATCCATTGCAGCTCACTACGATTATGATATTTGGAAAATGGATGTCAGGCCTACATTCTTGAATGGACATCTTGACGAAAAAATTTATATAATGTAACCAGAAGGTTTCATGGCTAAGGGCCAGGAACATTTGAGGTGCAAATTGTGAAAGTCCATTTATGGGCTTAAATAAGCATCTAGGAGTTGGGATATCCATTTTGATCAAGCAATCAAATCTTTTGGTTTTGATCAAAGTGAAGATGAACCGTGTGTTTATAAGAAATGTGATGAATATGTGGTGGTTTTTCTAGTTCTCTATGTAGATGATATCCTATTGATTGGAAATGATATAGGTGCCATGACTACAATGAAGATTTGGCTTTCCAACAAATTTGATATGAAAGATCTAGGAGAAGCCAGTTATATCCTTGAGATCAAGCTAATGCGAGATCATCAAAAAATGATCAAAGGGTTATCTCAAGCTACCTATATAGATAAGATTTTGGTCAAGTATGGTATGCATGAGTCCAAGAAGGGATTACTTCCTTTCAGATATGGACTTGCTCCCTCTAAGGATCCGTGTCCTAATACTGATGAAAAAAGGGATCATATTGCAAGGGTTCCTTATGCTTCGGAAGTAGAAAGTCTCATGTATGCTATGTAATGTACTAGACCAGATATTTTTTATGTTGTAGGAATGGTCAGCAGATATCAGTCAAATCCGGGACAAACACATTGACAACTGTAAAGCATATTCATAAGTATCTTCAAATTCTAAGGATTATGTGTAGTTCTACGGTGCGGATGAGTGATGTGTGTCGCAGCACGTCGAAATTATTTATTACTTTCTCATTACTTATGATTTATTATGAAGCAAGGGTAAGAAATGATCGTTCACACAGGGAGGCCATGGTTGTTATAGGTTTCGAAAACTTATGTGAAAGGGGGAATTTTCAGATTTAATAAAAGTAAATTATACTTCTTAAGAAAACTAAGATATTGTAAAAAAGAATCAAATAGTTGAGAATATTGGTCAAGGTTTCGTTTTCATTCACAAAAAATGTTCTTGTCTAATAATTAGAATTGATATTTAATCTCGTTTTATCAAATTCCCTAGAATACCTTGATCGTAAGAATATCCTGTAAATTTACTCAAGTCATCAACAAACACATTAAAAGATGCGAATATGAATTCTATTCTAGAGAACAACCTAACGTGGAAAGCGCACTTATCAAGTTTAATTCCCAAAACACATTAAGATTCATAAAATCAGGCTAATCAATGCAATTGAACGTGGAAAACGCACTAATTCAATTTAACAAAGGTCACAGTTCACATATAATTACTAGGATGTATCACTACAAGCAATAACCACAGTATGCTACTTGTATTCAAGGAGTATCACTTTTACGTATAATAAACCCTAAATTAGCTTAAATATAAATATAAGTTCAATCAATTTACAACTTAAGTAAACAAACAATCAATCAATCAATCAATGAGATATTTATAGTGAATCATAAACGATAATATTGAGATAAAACTAATTTATTAAACCAAAAACCATGTTTGAGAAATTCAACTATTCCCTAACCAACCAAAAAAAATTAGATACTCATAACAATTTAGAGTTCACAAAATTGAATAGAATAAATAAATTACAAACCCTAGCTGTCAACAAATCTTCCCCGCGCGAACCTACAAAAAGAAGTAGAAGAGGTGAGAAAAGAACTAGGTGAAAACCTAGATATCTCTCTTTTGTTGAAGTTGCTCCTCTTTTATAGACTTTCTCCCTTGTAAAATCCCTTTTGGAGTAAAACTCTTCTTTTCTATTATAACCCTAATTTTTTTAATTCTCAAATTCCAAAAATAGGCGATATATCTCACGACCATTCTAACCCAAATCAAACTCTAAGAGAGAGAGCCCATGACTCACGACCCATCAGTTGCTAAGCCCACAACCTATTAAACCTGTCAGTCTCACAGAACTGACAGGCTACTCCAATTTCACATTAAAGCTTTCTTTCAGGAAATATATCGAACATCTGAGGTGCATTTTCATTGGTTTTCTTGCGTGAACATGGTTGTAATTATGACATCCAATTATTCGTCCCTGCAATTCATTCATTCAATTCAACAGCATTCACACACCATTATCAATTCACAACCCATTCTTCTCATGCTATCAAACTGAACCCATCACAAACCAAGACATCATAAACACTAACAACAACAACACTTCTTTCTCCGGCAGTTATCTTCTATTTCCATCTCAATCCCATAATTTCCGCGAGCTCAATTCAATCACCATAAGCATCTTCTTTATTTCGCTGCCATAAACCCATTAATCGCTCTTTCCCCTCTTATCTGTTTCCGGCGATGACATGGCAACAAGTTCTTCTACTCTTATTCACGGCAATACAGCTGCAACACCACTTCGATCTTCTGGATGTTTCTTGTCCTCAAATTATGGCAGATCTCATTAATTCAGTGCACCATTCTCTCGCTCACAGACCACAACCACCACCAAAAACCCATCAATTGCAGAAAACTCCATGCTTCCTCTATTCCTTTATTTCCTCGAACCCATGGAAGAATTGACCATCACCCATTTCCTTCCTTCCTCTTCTCTTCTATCTCTCGATCTCAAGTACTCAATTAAACCCATCTTCTCTGCCATAAACCATTCTCTTCAATTCTACCAGCGAACCCTAACTTATCAACAGCGAAATCACAAAACAAAACCCAAAAGACTTCACAACTTCGCAGACCTTCTTTCTCGCTGTTGCTGTTGCCTTCTTTTGCAGCCACTACAGACTCGACCCACTGAGATCCCATGGCTTTGCCGGCGTGAATCTGGTGGTGAATAATCTCGAGAGAGTGACCTAACTGTTGAGAATATTTGACCTAGTTGGGTTATAATGATAGAAGGTTTAAGCACCAATCAATTTGATAGCACAGAAGGGCGCCCCTTAATAATTTCCAATCGCAACAGATGGACAACCCCAATTGAGTTGCGCCTACCTTTAGTAGTTGGACTCCCTTTAGCACTTCTTTAAGAAATAATGAGTTTCCTTCTAGTAGTGCTCTGAGTTGCTTTGTAAAATTGAATGCCCCTTAGTAATTTATGTTTTCCATACCAGTGAGACTTATGTGTTTCTAGCTTTACATCCATCAACATCCAATCATTCCGCGCACTGCCTTGAGCTCCCATTTCTCTTCTTTTACTTCACGTGACTCCAAAAGACCTATAAAACTCAAAGCAAACGTAAAATACACAAAATACAAGAGAAATAGTTAAGAAAAGCATAAGAAATTAATATTCAAATTATGTAAATTATGCTCTTATCAAATTCCCCCACACTTGCATTTTGCGAGTCCTCGAGCAAATTAAACTAAACTAATCTAAAATAAAATAGACAACTCCCTTTCGTTGAGGATACAATTACACTTAGCGAACCTACAAAAAGAAGTAGAAGAGGTGAGAAGAGAACTAGGTGAAAACCTAGATATCTCCCTCTTGTTGAAGTTGCTCCCCTTTTATAGACTTCCTCTCTTGTAGAATCCGTTTTGGAGTAAAACTTTTTTTTTTCTATTATAACCCTAATTTTTTAATTCTCAATTTCCAAAAGTGAAATCTATTGTCAGACCCTTTTATTCCACTTTTTTCACTCACAAACCCATGGTTGAAGAAACTCACGCTCACACCCATTTCCTCGGTGAAAATTATTCCCAGACACATAATGTTAAAATTATGTTATGTCGTGATTTCTTTTTCACCAAACTATATTTTTCTTAAGGAAACAGAGAATAAAGAGGCGTAAAGAGAAGATAAATTTTGATTTTCTTTAAGGAAGTAATCTCGATTCTCTCCGGGTTTCATCAATTTATCGATTCTAATCTCTACATATATTCTGATTTCTTATCTCCTCTCTTTCAGAAGGTTAGCATGATCTCTCCCTCTCCTTAATCGCTAGTTGATTTTATAAAAATGAATTAGGGTTTTTTGTCCATATAATGCTGATTTTTGAATTTTAATTCAATATTTTTGGTTTAGTTTTTTCGTTAATATCATTCATAGACGACCCAATAAATCATCGATCTCCTCGACTCGATACTTTTTCGATCGCGAAAACATTCTCTTTATCTCTTCTTTGAAAGTAAGACCCTAATTCAAGGTTCCAGACATGTTTAAATTATGGTAATTTCGTTTCTCTTTTTAACTTTTCATTTGAATTCTCAATTTTAGGGTTTCATTTGTTCTTACGACCAAAATTTGATTTCAATTTTAGAATCGATTTGGCTTATTTTTGTTAGATTATGATGATATTGTGCCAAATTCTGAAGCTAATATTCTTGTTTTTGATTTACAGGGGTTCACAAGAACCACAACCACCACCATGTGTGCAAGGAGGACCTGGACAAACTTCATGGTATCCACCATCAGTAGTTGGTTCTTCTAATTCATCTCGTCCGTCTACTCCATGCTGTGGTAGTTCTTCATAAAGTTTTAATATGCAACAAAGGCCTTCTTTAGATTGACCTCAATTATAATCTCAAACTCAATTTTTTCCGCCTGAAGCTGCAGGAATTATATAT
Organism: Papaver californicum; assembly: GCA_023531435.1. Classification (NCBI taxonomy): domain Eukaryota; kingdom Viridiplantae; phylum Streptophyta; class Magnoliopsida; order Ranunculales; family Papaveraceae; genus Papaver; species Papaver californicum. Next base: position 1,484,849 of record JAJJMC010018473.1, on the reverse strand, counting down.
CAATTGAAGGACAAAAGGTTTCAAAACTTTCCTATAACATTCAGTTCTTCTTGTTTCTTATTTTTTTTTGAAGCGTGAGATGCTAATTACTTGTTTTCTTTGGTTTGAAATATAGCGTTGACGAGTCACGGAGGCTATTAACTGATAGGGAAGCGTACAATCAATTCATATTCTCACTTGATCAAGTGAAAATTCAGAACAATGTAAGTAGCAATAAAAAACCAATAAGCTAATATGATGTTGAGCATTTTCACTTTGATGACAACACTTTACATCTCTTTGAAACCATTAAGTTTTTGTTTTTTTCTCTTATCTTTCTTTGTCTAGAATTTCATTTCTTTGTGAGATAAAGTGGTCGGTGAATTGGAATTAATAATCAAGATACTGCATGCCATTATCTTCTCTTAGCTCTTCGTGTGGAATCTGGTACTGTCTATAATGTGGTGGTTGACATTCCTTACCCCGCATATTTACTTGTTTTTCTTTCTTAATAACAGGTTGTGTGGATTAAAGGGGTTGCATAACATGTTATACCGCAAACTTAAAGGGTGCATAACAGGTTATGCAACAAACTGAGAGGAAACATAACATGTTATGCATCCATCTTTAAAAGGTGGATTTCATACCAAGAACTGTAAATTACTTTATAACAAAATGTTAGAGTCTAATGTCATAGTTGCCAATGTCTATACAGGGTAGGCTACCAGATGGACAAAAAATAACACTAAAGAGGCTCTCTAGTAACTTTGGACAAGGTGTACAAGATTAAAAGAATGAGGTCTTATTAGTGGCTAAGCTGCAACATATGAATCTCGTTAGGCTCATTGGTTTTTACATCAAAGATGAAGAAAAGCTACTCATTTACCAGCTCATGCCAAACAAAAGCCTTGATAACTTCATTTTTGGTTTTGAAACTCTCCCCCATCTCATTTACAGGATTCATATATTTTCCATAAACTTATAAGTGATAAACTAATGTTCTAAATGGTCTTAAAAATACACTTACATGGTAACATGACTTATTTTTGTTTGTAATTTTACTCTTGATATTGTAATTGTAAGACTTATCATTCTTTGTAAGTGAAAGATTTTTATAAGTTTGTTTTTTTATAGTGGCTGCATAATCTGCTATGCAGCTATAAAAATATCTGCATAATATGCAACTACAAAAATTGCTGCATAACCAGTCGAAAAATGGAAGCACAACATGTTATGCAACCACAAAAATGTTTACATAACATGTTATGCAGTTACAAAAATGTCTGCATAACCTGTTATGCAGTCGAGAAAATAACTGCATAACGTATTACGCAATTTTTTGTTAGCGGTCAAATAAAAAAATGACTGCATAATCTATTATGCATACGAGAAAATGAATGCATAACCTATGATGCATACGGGAAAATTATTGCATGACGCATTATGCATCAACGTTATTTGTTAGCACTGAAATCAACAAAAAATTGGTTGCATAACCTGTTATGCAATCGAGAAAACTGACTGCATAACGTTATACATCCTTTTTTTGTTGGAATGTTATTTTTGAGGCATATACATCGTTTTAGTGGTTGCATAACCAAATTAGTGGATGCATAACCAAATTAGTGGATGCATAAACCAAAATATGACTGCATAAATTGTCATGCATCCTTTGTGGTGGCTCCATAATTCGTTATGCATCCTTTTTTTTGTTAGAATGACATTTTTAGGCATATACATCGTTTTAGTGGTTGCAAAGAAAAATTAGTGGATGCATAAACCAAAATATGGATGCATAATGTGTTATGCATATTTTTTGGTGGCTACATAATGGTTATGTATCCAATTTTCAAAATTTATGCCTAAAAGAACAAACACATCCGATTTTTCGTAAAAAAATCTAAATTTGATATTGTTGTTTGTACTTGTTGTGTAGATCTCTTTAAAAGCTTTCCAACGAGATAAATTTATAAAATCCCAAGGCACGGATTTTTAGATATGTTATTTCTAGTTTGGTTACCAATTATATCCCTTAAAAATATAATGCATAACGAGTTACAAAATTATTTTTCATAATTTTAAATATTTATGGATGTCATAGAAACTAAAAACTATTTAGGCATGATAATAAAAATAATATTTTTAGGGCTGAGCCTAAAATCCTCTAAAAATAGGTAATATAGCCCACAACCATTCTAACCCAAATCAAACTCTAAGAGAGAGAGTCCATAACTGACGACCCATCAGTTGCTAAGCCCACAACCTATTAAACCTGTCAGTCTCACAGAACTGACAGACTACTCCAATTTCACATTCAAGCTTTCTTTCAAGCAATATATCGAATATCTGAGGTGCATTTCATTGGTGTTTCCGGCGTTAACATGGTTGTAATTCTGACATCCAATTATCCGTCCCTGCAATTCATTCATCCAATTCAACAGCATTTACACACCATTATCAGTTCCAACCCATTCTTCTCATGTTATCAAACTAAACCCATCACAAATCGAGACATCATAAACACCAATAGCAGCAACACTTCTTTCTCCGGTAGTTATCTTCTATTTCCATCTCAATCCCATAATTTCCTCGAGCTCAATTCAATCACCATATCTTTATTTCGCTGCCATAAACCCATTGATCACTCTTTCCCCTCTTATCTGTTTCCGGCGATGACATGGTAACAAGTTCTTCTACTCTTATTCACGGCAACACAGCTGCAAGACCACTTCGATCTTCTGGATGTTTCTTGTCCTCAAATTATGGCAGATCCCACTAATTCAGTACACCATTCTCTCGCCCACAGACCACAACCACCATCAATTGCAGAGAACTCCATTCTTCCTCTATTCCTTTATTTCCTCGAACCCATGGCAGAATTGACCATCACCCATTTCCTTCCTTCCTCTTCTCTTCTATCTCTCGATCTCAAGTACTCAATTATACCCATCTTCTCTGCCATAAACCATTCTCTTCAATTCTACCAGCGAACCCTTTCTTATCAACAGCGAAATCACAAAACAAAACCCAAAAGACTTCACGACTTCGCAGACCTTCTTTCTCGCTGTTGCTGTTGCCTTCTCTTGCAGCCACTACAGACTCGACCGAGTGAGATCCCTTGGCTTTGCCGGCGTGAATCTGGTGGTGAATAATCTCGAGAGAGAGACCTAAACTGTGGAGAGTATTTGACCTAGTTGGTTATAATGGTAGAAGGTTTAAGAACCAATCAATTTGATACTGGATAGCACAGAAGGGCGGCCCTTAATAATTTCCAGTCACAACAAATGGACAGCCCCAATCTGAGTTGCGCCTACCTTTAGTAGTTGGACTCTCTTTAGCACTTCTTTAAGAAATAATGAGTTTCCTCCTAGTAGTGCTCTGAATTGCTTTGTAAAACTGAATGCCCCTTAGTAATTTCTATTTTCCACACCATTGAGACTTGTGTGCTTCTAGCTTTGCATCCATCAACATCCAATGACTCCGCGCAATGCCTTGAGCTCCCATTTCTCTTCTTTTACTTTATGTGACTCCAAAAGACCTATAAAACTCAAAGCAAACGTAAAATACACAAAATACAAGAGAAATAGCTAAGAAAAGCATAAGAAATTAATATTCAAATTATTTAAATTATGCACCTATCAATGAGTTGTTACCTAAAGGATATACAGACTCTGATTTTCAATCAGATATAGGGATAAGAGCATCAGCTGGAGGAATGCAAAGCAGAAATATATTGCTGACTCTACCATGGAAGCTGAATATGTAGCAGCTTGTGAAGCGGCCAAAGAGGTTGTTTGGCTTAAGCGCTTTCTTCTAGGTCTTGGTGTTGTACATATGGCATTGCCACCAATAATCATTTACTGTGACAATACAGGTGCCGTAGCACAAGCCAAGGAACCTAGATCCCACAAGACAATGAAACGCATCCAGCGCAAATATCATCTTATTCGGGACATAGTGAAGCAATGTGACATAATTGTCACCAAAGTGGCGTCAGCTAAGAATCTTGCAGATCAGTTTACAAAGACATTACAGAGCGAGTTTTTATATCTCATATAGAAGGTATGTGTAATACTCTATATTTTTTTATCCGGGTTTTTAGTTCGAAACCCGATCCGTAAATAGTTGTGACTCAATCCAAAAATTAATAACAAAAACAAATTGTTTATACGACACCTAAACGCCCACGTGCCACTCTTTTGTACATGTCAAGGATAAATTGGTTTTTTTAACCAAAACCATAAATAAAAATTGGGAGACGCAAATTTTTGTGTGTGGAATATCATTTTCTTTCAAATTCAAAAGAAGAACACTAGGAAAAATTCGTTTTAGGGGTTAGAAGATTTATATTTAGTTATGATTTGGTGCTTTGAATCATTGATGAAGTGAAATTAGAAGTAAAAATTATCTTCTCTTAAATTTGTTTGAGTTGATTTGTATTCTAATGACATCCTTCACTGTTTTGAAGAAATTGAGTACTGATTTTGGTGTTTTACTTGATTTGGAACATTGGGTAATTTGTAAGGAGCATCAATTTATGTATAAATGTCTTGATTTGAGTATTTTAAAATTAGGGTTCTTCGTGAAATTGGGGATTTCAATATAAATTAAGTTCTTCTGCAAAAAAAATATGAATTGGGAATGTCATTCTCTTACTTGATTCATGTATAATAATCTTTTGGTATGAAGTTACATGACTTAATAGTAATTCAACTTGATGAACCCCTAGAATTCCTGTTTTAGTTTTATTAATATCTTTAAATTCAGTCGTTGGAATATGATAAAATTTTAGTATAATAATATGATAAATTTTCAAAAGGATCAGGTCTTGTTTACTATTACAAAGATTGTATGATCTCTGACTGCGTTTTAAAGGATTGAAACCCTGGACAACCAACTGTTCATGGGGTTTCTCTTTGTCTGTTTATTGGATAAAGCTGAAATTTAAGTATGATGTTTATATATATGTAGGTAACCTAAATTTTCATGAAGTTCTGATCACTTTAGGTACCCCAACGTGTGGTAGAAACATGACTGAATTATGTGCGTTAATATTGAAAACAACCATGTTGAAATGTGTATATCTTTTTAATGAACCGTTACAAATTGCTGAACTTTGAATATGTTATAGTTAGACAAGTTATATGGATGTTGTAATATTTTCACAATGATCAGGTGATCTTTGATACCTCAAAGATTTGATAAACCATGACTGCAATTTTAGAAGCAGAAATCCGGTGCAGTCCCGTTCATCCATCGTTACCTCATTGTATAATGATTGGATTGACCTGAAATTTGTATGTGTCATAAGGTGTTGTGTTAATGAGATACATCATAAATTCCCTTAGTGAAAACCATGCCTTGCGCCTACTGTATACATATGTGATTTTAAGAATTGATATTTTATGTTTCCTATTGTCTCTCAAGTGATGTATGTCAAATAAGATAACTGTTCAGTTGGGTATAGATGCATGAACTAAATTTGAATTATATGTGAAATAATACAATTAGTTTGTTGTCTAAAGAATTAGAATATGGGTGCAGTTTGAGTATCTGTTTTTAGTTTAAATTAATGGGTGTCATCAAGTGCTTTTAGATACACATTTTTTCCATTGTATTAGTAAGTTTCCCTCTCTATATTGTTAACAACATAAGAAATGGGTTTTATAAAGTGTAGTCTTAGAGGTAATGGCGACAGTTTCGAGGTACTTCAGTTTAAGTAACTAATTTGAGTTTTTCAGTTATAATACCAGTTGTTTCAGATTATGTTTTGATTGTTTTGCTTAGTATTACTTGTCTTAATGTGTTATCTGCTTTGTGAATATTCGTTATATGTTAATGGCCTAAGATCGTGGACCTAGTACTAGCTTGTGAATCTGTTTTATTTCGTTGGGTTTCATTGGCTAGACCAATTTAACTAGATATGCTTACACGTCGTGACTAGTGGTGCTGACAATATAGATTATAAACTAGTCCATGATATGGTTATGCCACCGTGAGGTAAACTAAGAAAAATTTACGCATGAGCCAACAGTTATTTGATTAGTAACCTTAAATGCAGTAGTGTAAGTTGTTTGGTTTATTGAATATAGCATGGGCATGATAACTTCTGAAATTAACTCACTGTAAATGTGTCCTTATGAAGTTGAGTTTTTGTCTAAATACAAATGGATTGATGTTAGCTATTGATGCAGAGTGAATGGGTATTTTATAGCTTACATGTGTAATAGGTTGATGTGACTTATTATTATGAACTATATAAAGAGTTTTGTAAACAGCTAAAGGGTTGACTGTGTAATCTTATTTGAATCGTGGTAGCTTTGACGCACAGTAGTTTAACTTATTGAATTGTTTGGATTGATTTGTATTAATAGTATATATATATATACTTTGGTAATTAAGTAACTGATAAAAATGTATGGCTTAGATTATATCTACAACACAATTGTAGTCTATTGTTGATTTTGAGTGGCAGGCACAGGTACATACATATGCTGACATCTTATCATCAATGGATAATTACTAAGGTGATTGTCGGTGATGCGATTTGATAGAGATAGTTGTTGTAATTCAACTCATACTATCCATACTATCTAACGCTAAAGATAGTTACTACTACGGCTAGAGATAGTTACTGTAATGGTAAACAATTCATATTGTCTAAGATATTGTTGCTGTCATGACAAGCATTTCATACAATCTATATAAGATATGATTTCTATCTAAATGAGATAGTTCATATTATCTGACAAAGAGATAGTTACTACTAGTGAGGGTAGTTCATACTATCTAAATAAACGGAATGAACTACGTCGAGCTACGAAGGAGGGTACATAGGCAGTCGTTTTCCGGTTCAGCACAACAGTGCGACGTTGTTCTTATCATATGAAATAGGTTGGTTGTTGCTTGGCAGTTCATATCAACTATTGAGAGATGATTGCAATTTTGGCGTGGCAGTTTGAATCGTTGATGAGGTAGTTGAAGGCTCGTTTTTCATACTACCTAGTGAAAGATGATTATTGTAGGATAATTTATATTATCTAAATAGATTAGAGATGGATGTTGCCTTATGGGGGCAATTCATATCATCTATTAAGGGATAGTTACTGCTTGGCAGTTCATAATATACTAGACCGTTACATGGCAGTTCTACTACAAGTGGAACAACCGTCAGGCACAATGAGTGAGACTTGTGGGACACCCCTATTATTTCTTGGCACCCCACTGACAGGGACAATGTGATTAGTGGGACACCCCCACTAACCGCCAGGGATGGTTTGTAAGTCCTTAAAGAGGCATCCATTGTTATGGACAGCGGGAACCTGCGGAAACCGTCAGGGACGGCATGTTAAAAACCAACCATTGGCATTGGTGCCCACAACCGTCAGGGACGGGGTGTGTTGCCAGTATCTGCAGGAGTAAAGCGATGACCCTTGCAAAATTGTGGACTCTTTTAGGATTTCTGGGTATGCGGTATGGTATGTATGCTCAAAAGGTTCTAATTGATGTTCACAACATATTCGTGAACCCCTTTTGGGATTCCTAGGTATACAATGTGGGACGTATGCTCAGAAGGTCCTAATTAGGGGTGCACAAAGGTCGGTTCGGCTTGGTTCTTGGTAGAACCGTGTACCTGTACCTCCTTATGGTCGGTTCTCTACCCGTGTACCTGTACCCTGTACCATATACTCTCGGTACGGTTCTTTTACCTGTACCCGTCTTCTCGGTTCGATTCCGGTCCTTACCTCATTTTTTTCATCTTTATCAAATTAACTTGATTATCTACAGAAGAATCAAATCTTCTTCACAGGTGTTACATAAAGACATCCTATGAAAACCTATATGTGTTCAACGACTGGAGTCTGGAATCACATGATTAGCAAATTAGAAAACTGAATTGCCTGCCTTTATAAACATTCTCGTTCTGTTACAAAAGTACTCAAACTGCTACAAATTTATAAACTCAAAAGTGAAAAGAAACTCCCGACAAGACTAACCCTGCATTGAGCAGCGATCATGATTTCTTCTTTTGGAAGTCTTCTTCTTTATGAGTTTTGAGGAAAAGAATAAATATGCCACTTATAATTGTTAACTACTACTGCTAAGAGTAACATCCTCGTTTGCCTGAAATACCAAAATCAATGTGAACAACAAATAATGGGTTTACATTCAGGAGAATATTTAATGCAGAAGTTAAAGTTTTAACAACTTACAGTCTTGGCGATCTCTTTCGCTTTCTCATCATCAAAGACAAACTTAGCCATTATCTTGTGACCTGCTGCTTCTTTCGCTGACCAAATGCCAAGAAGCAAATGAGTTGTGGTTATCTCTCCAGGTTCGCCTGCATTTAGTAAGAAAAATGCAAAACATTATGCTTTTTTGCAGGTTCTAGAAAAACATAAATTACTGGTGGCATGAAAGAATGAACAACCGATAAGCAGGCAGGAGCCAAATAACAAGAAGTTTAACTAGGTTGCCCTTAGGTTCAAATCTATTATTTAGTTTCATCTCGCCAATTTGTACTCTCAAATACTATTTGAATTTACCAAGATCCTAGTTTCAAACTTAGTCTTCAGGTGATTGTTAATTAAAGAAATGTAATCCATCACTAAGAATTAGGTTCAGATTGACATGTTATATGCAAGATCCAACATACCTAAAACTCTAAGCACAGTCCATGAACAACACATGCCTCACACGGTTTACATGACATAGGATGGACCAACCATCTCTCAATGTCAGAATTCAGATTACCAAATGTTCTGCTGGAAATAGTTTGTTCTAATATTGAGAATAATCGGTACCTTTGGACCGGTACAGGTCAGTTCCTAGGTAGAACATGTACCTGGTACCAGGGTGTACTCGGTTCTCTTTTTTTTGTACTTGTACCCTATACTCTCGGTTCGGTCCGGTTTTGGTCCGGTTCGGTCTTTCGATTTCGATCGGTTCCTGTGCAGCCCTATTCCTAATCGACGTTCACGTCAGAGATGGAAACCCTAACCCTTGGATCAGTGAGATTACTGTACAGTAGGATCTTTGTATCCAAACATTGGTATTCGTTTAGGAGATGATTGTTGCATGTTGAGGTAATTCATATCATTTGTTGGATTCAATAAATATCAGTGGTATCAGAAACTGTAAAGCAGTTTGACAGATTTGATGACCCTCGATGTTAGTATCGTACTTGTCTGCTCATAAAGCAGTTCAGATAAAATAGAGAAACAGTCGCGTCGACAGAAAAATAAACTATTAAGGGAAAAATGGTAATGTTGGTTCCTTGAGTGGCGTATCAAAAAGTCCTTGCTTGCCAAGTGAGTCGAAACCCGACCCATTAGAAGCGAAATTTTTTCCGGTCCATCACAGTATGGGTTTTAGTAATGATCAGATGTAATAGATAGTTGTATGCCCTTGAAGTTAATACCCTAGTTTGTAATTTCAAGTGCAAGTGGGAGATTGTTAGTATTGTGGTTCGGTTTCCGGGTTAGAACTTGGATATTTATCTGAAACTATTTAGTTAATTAAATTATATTTTTTTTATCATTGGAAATTTATATTACATATAAGATATGTTGGAATCCTATTAAGGATTAACTGTATTCAAATTGATATTTTGATGTGTCAATTAGATTGATACATATGAGATCAAAATGATCAACGTTTTGTAGAAGAAAATATAGTTCACAATTAGTAATGAGTCTGGGTAACTCAACTTCAAGATTGAAATATTTTATTTCTTATTATAGAATGACTTATCTCAGTCATTAGAGTGTAAGACTCTGAAATATAATATTAGTGTATTTCGAATAAATTGAACAAGATCACCTAGATAAACACATAATTAAAGTGTCACATCATTATGTGTTTAGGTAATTATTCTTAGCGCAAATTCTTAATCCTGAGTGAGTAATGAACACAGGTTCGTTAATATTATGTGTTATGGTTAGTCAACATCTGAGATCATTTATGGTCAATACCCTGACTAGTTGGGTCATAGCATTGGTAGTCTGGAGAACATGTATTCGCAAGATGAAATCTTCCCTTTCTTATTAGAAAGATAATCAATCCCTTAAGCTACTTGACAAGTTGATCACTAAAAACTCATGGGCATAATTTTTGGAAAAACTATATTATAAATATTGTTTTATAAATTATTATTTATTTTACAAATTGTTTTGAGTTAAGTTATGGTGATCATTAAGTGTCAAGTAGGTATAACTTGAGGAGCAGATGCGTATAGACTTTGGTGGTGATATTTTCATCCAAGGGGATATATGTGATGCAAGAGGGATTTTGATGCAAATTAAAAATATGTAAAGGCTCTATTTTAAAGATTGCATTTGGTGGTAATTATATTTCTCTGGTATGCTTGAAATATATTTTACCAGATGAAATCTAGGCCTTTGATCTTAACCCTAGTATCTAGAAGTATACTATAAATAAACTAGTAAGGAAAAATTATGGTTTTATCTTTCCAACTTTATAATTTGGTGGAAAAGAGGAAAAGAAGAACCTAAAACTATTTTTATTTTTATGTTTCACAGTGAAAAGGGTATCACTAGCCTTAGTTTTTTACTTTTCTAGAAATCTAAAATTAAGAGAAGAGGTGGAACTTAAAAGGTTTAGAGCATATTTCTAAAAGTATTTTGGACTCACTTTAAGAGGTAACATTATTCTTGTCTTATTATACTTTAATGATTAATACTATTATGTGCAAGATCTTTTGAGCATTTTTTAAAATATTTTTTTCTTGTTTGTTCTTGAAAGAGAAGTGGCCCCTTGTGTTTCAATGACAAAAACATATGAGATAAATTAACCCTTCAATTTTTGAAGGGGAAATAAAAGAAGAGATGAGTGGTCCTGTATTAGCAAATTAGTAATCTAAAAATATCTAATTTTTATGTAAATAAGTCTATCTTTTTAACATACCCAAATATAGTAATCTTATCTATTATTTTAAAACGGAGGGAGTAAGTAATTAAGAAGCTCTGTTCCTAGGTGCTGGAGCATAGAGCATGGAGTAATGAAGAACTAGCTACAAAGTTCATTTATCATATGACCCATGCATTATACAGAAGATCTTTCCTTAGAAAATTGTTTTCATGTTGTAGCCTTTCAAGGATATGATCGAAGGAACGAGAATGGATACCGGCAAATGTCATTACAGACTTTTGAAGAGCTTTATCTCTATTGCTACTATGTTGCTGGCACTGTTGGTCTAATGAGTGTTCCAGTGATGGGAGTTGCATCTGAATCTCTGACTACAGTCCACAATATTTATGAAGCGGCTCTCAACTTGGGTATTGGTAACCAACTCACTAATATCCTTAGAGATGTGGGAGAAGAGTAGGTATACTTAACAACTACAAACTCAATTTTATAAAATTTTGTCAGGTTTTAATTTATTCTCATTTACATTTGGGTACATACGTCTGCTCTCAATCGACTCCAGTGCTTTGAGAGGAAGAGTGTATCTTCCACAAGATGAGCTTGTGTAATTTGGGTTACGAGATGATGTTTACTCAAGAACAGTGTGATAAATGGAGAGAATTTATGAAACAGCAGGCCACAAGACTCACAACGGCCAGGTTCTTTTTCAGCAAAGCAGAAGGAGCTTCTAAGCTCGGCGAAGCTAGTCATTGGCCGCTGAGAGCCCTTAAATAACTTCAGCAAACCTTCATGATAGTCTTACATATATATTCTCAAATTTATAAAGGTTGTCACTGACAATTGATGCTAAATTAATAGCTTAAAATGGAGTAATTTGCAGGTATGCACATCTTTGCTGTTGTACCGGGAGATCTTGGATGCCATTGAAGATAATAACTATGACAATTCGACAAAACGTGCGTACGTTGGGAGGACAAAGAAGCTTCTTATGTTGCCTTTAGCATATAGTAGAGCTGTATCAGAGGCAAAATTACTTGATTCTTCGCTAAGATGGCTAGGTAGCTAGATTAATTTGTAAGTGAACAACTTCAGTTGTTGGTTGGCGGATCAGCAAATTATACTCTCCTTCCTGTAACAGTTCTCCTGGATTTGTACTAATCATGCATTTGTTTTCCACAAGATACTCTCTTTTGCTTTTCATCTAACATGAAACTTTAATATCCGTGACTTGCGTTCAAAGAGGAAACTTGAATGAATGTGAGATTTCCTTGAGGTCACCCTAGGCACTGGTCAAGCCTTGTATCAAATCAAAGCCAGAGGTCATCAGTCTGGGACAAAAGTCATGGGCTTACAATCTTCTCAAGCCAGTCAAGGTTTTTAGTCAATAACAAGTAGTTTTAACTTCACATCAGTTTTAAGAACTCAGCAATTTACTTAAGAACTTAACCTCAAACTGCTTGCTTCAATTTTAAACGGCATATTAGATGAAACAAGTAGACAAACTGCTATATTTATTCTTCTGAAACTCTCTCCAATACAATAAAGTGTATTTTCATCCAACTGTTTTTCTGATAACATATGATCTTGGTAGGATTTTTTAAATTAAAACTAGACTTTGGCTTTACTTTTAAAGGTTAAACATGACCTTAATAACAGTACTACCACGAGCACTAGTTTCAAATGCTTCCACAACTTCCTCCTGAGAAAACCCAAATCTGTGTGTTATAAGCGGCTTCACATCGATCTTTCCACTTTGTATAAACTCCAGATAAAGGGGCCATCTCTTTTACCGGAAAATGCTTACCACGTCAACTTCTCTGCAAATTCAATCAATAATATGCAATGACACTATTAGAGTAGAAGAAACCAAATATACAGGACAGTGTTCTTTATTTTGCTCAATATAGTTTTGGCAAGGGAGTAGTTTCACACTAGTAAAGACTGTGTTGGATGGAATCTGGGGCATGAAGTTCTGGATAAAGCCTTTCCTAATGTAAGAACATAAGAAGGCTTATGTGATTGTGTGGTTGAGAACTTGAGATAACTGTTCACATAACAAGATTAAACGGTTAACCACTTCAGAAAACTACCAAGTCTCATTCCAAAGCTGACCAAAAGGAAAATTGAGATATTCACGTTCACGTGAAGGTTGTGAGTTGAAACCTACTGTAAATATCATGAACTATTACCTAGTTTTCTAAAGGAAGAGAGAGCCAAAACAAACTATACCCATGTGGAGGGTGAGGGTTCGAGGATACAGTGTATCACTGCAGGAGGTGTGTCACTAACTCGCTATCATGTCTATTCTTAGAAAGCCCATATAGAATACTCAATACTAATACATGTTTTCTTACACCTCTCTTTTTACAGTTGGACGTTTTAGAGTATGTGGTAGGCAAAACCTACCTTGCAGCAGCTGGAGTAAGTGGGACAGTCATCTCGTTACGGCCCATTCCCACAAGACAAACTTTACCACCTGGTTGTGTAGCATTTAGGGCTGTCCTTACAGTTTTCTCAAAGTCTGCACAATCGAAGGTCACATCCACTCCAACCCCCATTATTTTCTGAATCTGAACCACTTCGTTCTCCACGTGCTGTAGAGAAGTACCCAATTAAAGTAAGCAAGAAAAGATTTAACCAAACAGAGTTATTTCGAACTTTTGGAGATCACAGATAACAATTTAACGTTTCTTATAAATCTAGTCCTATTGGTGGACGACGACAGACACTAGTCCATAGGGGCCTCAGAGCCCAGTTTCTGTTTACAAGACGGTTAAATGACAGGGTTTAGCGATTAAGAGGAGATTTACATCTGTGTTAACATCTAAAGAATGTTTTTGATGAAAGATGTCTGAAGACGAGTAGTAAACAATTTGATGAGATGGTACCTGGTTGTTAGAAAAGATAGGAAATTATACAAAAGGAGTAAAACATTGTGCACCTGAATATTTGTTGAAACTTTGACAATGTCATCTGCACCGAGTTCCTTTGCAACAGAAAAACGATGATCATCCACGTCCACAATAACAATTTTGGGGGCTCCAAAAGCTCGAGCTGCCATAAGAATGACAAGTCCTATGGGACCCGCTCCCATTATCAACACGCTTGTCTCTGGACCAATGTTTTCACGACGACAAGCATGGACACCAACACTCAGAGGCTCACACATTGCCCCTTCCTCTAAGCTCACGTTGTCAGGCAGCTTAAAGCATAAATCTGCAGGATGCACCACCTGTTACAAGAAATAAGGCATTTTCTAAGTACTTTCTGTTTGGATGTATACAAACTGTGTATTGACGTCAAAGTTTACCCTAACATCATCATGATACCAAAACTTTTGTTTTTAAGCAACAAGAAACCTCTTGTTTGTATACATCGAAGTATAACCAACCAACAAGTCTCCATGAAAAGATATAATTGCTCTTATCAACTGTCCCAGTACGTTATAGTGCACATTTTTTGTTGTGTGAAATAAATATTAATAATAGAGAAGGAACACAAGACTTGATGAATTTAAGAATGGTTCCAAGTTGCTAAGGTTTTGAAATATTATCATACACCCTGTTTATGTTGAGTTCACAGTTGAAGACACGATAAGAAGCCTTAAACTGAGTACACGCAGAATAGATATGGCGTATTTGTGTCTCAATTAGCCATTCACTTACTACAAACCGCAATTCCTAAGAACTGAGAGAGCATAATACCCTATAATCCCATCTACAAATCCACCTATTGAGTACCTGTAATGCATCAATAATTGAAAAGAACCACCGTTAAAGAATGAACTATAACTGACTACTTCTCATCTTTCCAACAAAGAGTAAATGAAATAAACTAATCAGCTAGGCAGATAACAGACTATCATTGTAATAACCATATATTCAGATTACGAAAATGTAAGGATGGAGAACCTGATTTGCAAGAGAGCCATGAACTGGTGGTTGCGAAAAACTTCATATGGGGACATAGATTATATCGACCATCTTTACAAAGATTACATCTCCAGCAGCTAATTCCAGGTTCTAGCGCTACTCGATCACCGGCTATTAGCGATTTCACTTCCTTGCCAACTTCTTCTATGATCCCAGCACACTCATGTCCAATCACCATTGGTTCTTTCACTATGAAATCAGCACATCTCATGGTCTGGTACCAAAATTACCATCTTAGTGTTTAGAGCGTCCACAGAGGAACGATGAAATGTGGGAGTAAAGATCAAAAATGATCTTTGATCCGTGAATTCATAGCGCAGTGGATCGACTGAATATGGTGGATAGTCGAAACTTTACATTGTAGCCGATTATAAGTAGTCGAAAATCCTGACTAAAACATGTTTAGTCGAGGGGGGTCGTAGTAGACCGTCCGGGGATAAGCGTTCGCGTAGCAATTCGCCCAGAGCCAAGCGCTAATCTGGGAGCTCGCTTCGAAACACGGGCGGGAAGCTAGTATTCCGCCTGATCAGGCGTTGTGTTGGGGGTTTGTCTGCTGAAACGGGCTACTACAATCACGCCTACACACAAACGTTGTGCTATTATGCCGCTCAGCTGGGGCGAACTCCTAGTATGCCCTCTACAACCTAACGTTGTGCTAGCAATCCTCTTATGGTTAGGCGAGGCGCTAAGACGCCGCTCTCCTGTAGGCGTGGTACTAGCAGTCCGCCTGGAAGAATATTACCGTTTTGTTACCGTTATGAACGGCTATTTTTTCATAATTGTCACACACCTATAAATAAATGAATTTATATCTATAATTCCCACTTCAAATTCCATTTTTTACATCCATAAAAAATTTCCAATCTATCGTATTTCTGTAATGTCGGGTTACGAAAATTTTAGGCTTAATGCAGAGAATTTTACCCTAGAGGAAGATTTATCGTTATGTCAAAACATAGTGTTACATTATCCAGCAAGGGGTCATGAACGTCGGATGAGTGGTATAATGAGTATGCAATGGTTAGAAGATATTCATGCTAATTTTAGTAATGAAACTGGTAACCCCAATAACCGGAACAGAGCAGGGCTTTTTTGTCGATATATGGAAATCACAAGGGCAATACTAGAATTTTCTTCTTTAACCGCCAAGGTGAATGAATATCGAATTAGGAATGAAACTGATGATGACGTTGTTGCTAGATCTGGAGGAATGGAGAAGATGTAAACGTTCAGATTTCAGGTACAAACTACATTTCGAGATCCTAAGGGTGATGGAAGAATACAATCCTTTTGTGTTGATTATTCTCCCAAGAACTGAAGAACGTCGTCCTCGTCGTCCTACAAATGGATGCTTAAGTTTTCACTATTAGGTTTGCTCTAAGTGTTTAAGTGTAATCTACTGATTTATTATATTTCATTTCCTTTAATGTATGCCTTTTCGATTCATGAAATGATGTTGCAAAATAAAGTTACTTCCGGTTACAGCTAAAGTCTGAGAAAATATTTGATAATATTTTAGAACAACCAAACTCTGACAAAAGATAGCAAAAATCTCAAAATCGGTTGAAAAAGTGAGGAGTTACTTCCGATTACATTTTGGACTTAACGAACTCGTAGCTTTCAACAAATGTGCGAGATCCTCCTACAGAAGCATATGAAAAAGTCATATAATTCATCACTTTAACTATGTTGTTATTAGAAGACCAAACAACTTAGCTTATGTAAAAGATACTTACAAATTGTTGGATCGACAACCCTAAATGGGTAGGGTTAAAGATCCGTTGTTGTATAGCTATATAATCAGCTATTCCTTTTCGGATAAGTTGGTATCTATCATGAATTTCTTCAAGAGATCTTTGCTTTGGATTCCATATTCTTGAGCATATTGGATGTAGATCCTACCCCAAAAGGTTTCATGTTCAACCATTCCAACTATGACATCTTGACGTAGGGTTTCATTATGCCAGGTTTTGGTTATAGCCAAGTCTTCAGATGAATCAAATGTTGCCATGCTTGTAGGTAGAGTTATGAAGTGAATTACAAAAAGGAGATGAATAAATGGAATTTGTAGAGTGTATGAAACTAGGTGTATGCGGTATTTAGTAGAGAACACAATTGCATTTATAGGATAGAGAGAGAGACTTAACGGCTAGTATTTTCAAAAACTTGCTACTTAGCATGATTTCTCTCTATCCTATAGAATTGGTCAAGATAAAAAAACTTAGATCGAATAATTTGTACCCGTACATTCAAATACATACTACTTAGCTAATTAGTTTGTAATTCATTATCAAAAAATAACATAAGCTAATAAGTAGAGATAAACTCACTTTCGCAGGCATCGCGGCTACACTTAGCATGTGCAACAAGCCTTTAAACCCCTAGGTGTCCCTAGCGGCCGAGTTTTGTCTCGGGAGGGTTTACAAGAGATTTAACCCCAAAACCTATCAAGAGGATTTACAAAATTTTAATCATCACCAAAATCAGACCATAAGTGTTCGATCAAGTCATTTCACAAACGTAAATGAGTATCTTTGTCGAATACTGCACGTCTGTGTTCATCCATTGCCATTTGAGAAAGTTCTACAGTGTCGTGCCTAGAAATACATACTGGTGCACCGTGGATGAATTGATCATATTCATGCGGCCAATCACCGGGTAAACGTTTATCCTCCATTATAATGATGACAGTTTTCATTATATATGCTAATACGTCAGGATTCCACATTCGTGCAGGTTGCTTGATGATTGCAAATTGGTTTTGCAGTACACCGAAGCCGCGTTCTAGATCTTTTCGGCAACCCTCCTGCATAACCGAGAATTTCTGCTTCTTCTGAGAATCCGGATGTTTAATCGACATGACAATAGTAGCTATCTCCGGGTATATTCCATCACCAAGAAAATACCCCATATTATACTGATTTCCGTTGACAACAAAGTTGACAGCCGGTGCTTTCCCGTTGATTAGCTTTTTGAAAATATACGAACGGTTCATCACATTTATATCATTGTTAGAACCAGGCATACCAAAAAATGCATGCCAAAACCATAGATCGTATGACACCACAGCTTCCAGGATAATACTTTCACTACCTTTGTACGCAGTATAAGCACCGGATTCAGCCGATGGGCATTTATCCCATTTCCAGTGCATGCAATCAACACTACCAAGCATCCCTGGAAATACCCTTTTTTGGTTCTCAGCAAGAAGGATTTCAACATCACGCTTAGTTGGTGTGGCAAATATTCTTTCTCGTACAAATGGACTATAGTCTTGCAAAACCTACGAGTTGCTTCCAAAACTGTGGTTTCGCCGATACGTAAATACTCATCAATTGCATTTGCCGCATATCTGTATGCTAACATTCGAATTGCTGCAGTAATTTTTTGGTGAGGGGTTAATCAAAGAACATCACATACATCTCTTTTTTGAACAAAATACTTATTTACAGCTACTACGTCTCTCAATACAGTTAAATAATTCTCGCCGCATTCTAAATCTCCTTCGGAAAACATGAGGAGGAAACATCGGGTTTTTGCTAAAGTAATCTTTCCATAGAAGTTTTTCACCATATCACGGCCCCTCTCTATTTTGATACGCGTTTGAGGAAAATCCATACTTGAACAAATTAATCCGGCAGTGACTGCTTGATTATTTAGGCTCAATGCAAGTGAACCTTCGTCTGATGAGTACAAACTATTGTTATCATCATCAGACGATGAAGAAGAAGAAGATGGATGGGGAATAATAGAAGAAGGAGAACCATAGTACTGATTGTTATTTTGATAGTATGCCATTTGCTTTTTGATAGGGAAATTTAGATAAGAGTTTTTGTTTTTGGTTGTTATAATTCTTCCTATAGAGTGTTCAATTTTATTGGGAAATTTAGATAAGAGTTTGTGTTTTGAATTAACAAACGCATTGGAGATAAGAAATGTCGGTTGACAAGACAATACCAAATGAAAAAAACAAGAAGGGAAAAAAATTTAGACTTTTGAATTGACAATACATGGTTGGTATTTTAATGCAAAAACAGAGTTATGGGGTATACATACTAGTAAGTGATAAGAAATGTCGGTTGACAAGACAATACCAAATGAAAAAAACAAGAAGGGAAAAAAATTTAGACTTTTGAATTGACAATACACGGTTGGTATTTTAATGCAAAAACAGAGTTATGGGGTAGACATACTTGTCAGTGATAGGAAATTTCGGTTGACAAGACAAAACTAATATAAAAGATAAATTAAACTATTATAAATGTAAGAAAATTAATCTAAAAAGTCTATTCAAATGTCACAAAATAAGAAGATTTCAGTTAAACTAACAATTCACTACTAGACAATAACTAGTCTTCCGGATCTTGATTATCCGAGGCCGGGCGCCGTGGCATAAACGGAGGCAAAGATGGTCTGGCATTATAGTTATTTGATTGCATTGTTGATGAAGGTCCCTGAGCCAAGGTGTTCCACATCGGTGGTGGCATATGCTGAGCATACCCGCCAAACCCAATGGGTGGTTGTTGTTGACGAAAATGGCAAGCTGTGAGTTCAACATGTTGTTTTCATTTCGTAGACCCTATATTTCTACTTCTTTGGCAATGAAAGAGTCCATCCTATCCTTAGTTTCATTTAACGTAAATTCACGAAACGCATAAGTGAAATCAGTCAACTCCTGAACTGAATCATAAGCCTCGACCTGTGATGGAAAAAATGAAATCAAATTCTAAACCATCATTGATCAAATATATTGTCTTTTGTTGAATACTTATGTATGGTAGCTGTTGTGGGGGCGGAATGGGTACATGTTCACGACGACGTGGGATGTTGTGTTTAATACGATCACCAGCATAACCGTACGTTTCAACTTCCCAGTCGACTTTCATTATTTGTACAAGTTAGTCACATGTCGCCAATACTCAAAATACATACCATAGTTAACGACACGTACTAATTCACTAGCAGGGACCTGACAGTTTACGCTCATCTCCTCAAACACGTCGTCGCTGAAGTTGGAAATACAACTAGGCGGGTTGCTAGGAACGCCCCATGTTTGATTTTTCTGCCTCCAACACCGATCTCCCAGATACATGTTATTTTTTATCCAAGAAAAGTACAATAAACAAATAAACCAATCTGTTAATCAAATGCCAAAATATTTTAAAAAAATACAAAGAAAAGAAATTATATACTCACGGTGTCCAGCCAAGTGAATATTGCCCTTTTCCTAGAGAGGTCTATAGCCCTCCGTCCAATTTCAGATGCCAGAACGTGCTCTACATTTTCCCACGGTTGCCAGGTCACAGAGTCTACAGAAAACTGATTCAGATCAGTCATTGAACGAACAATGTCAATACCCTTCCTCCGGCTCCCCGTCCACCTACGACTTCTTGGCCACTCTTGTTCACTCTCAGGCAAATGGTTCCTTGGCCGACAAATTCCCAGATATTCGTACCCCCAAAACTACAATATCATGACAACCAATGGTATAAATACTGAGCAAAAAAAAAAAACAATTTAATTGAATTTATAAATAACACTAACAAATTTACCTCCAAAATTTGGAACGGTCCCTCCAATGACTTTTATCCCCTGCCAGCGGCGAGACCGGAATACAATTTAGAAAATACAGGAGAACCCCAGTCATACTGGTCAACTTCATTTAGATCCTCAAAAGCAGCTAACCATCCAACATCAATATATGTTTTTGCATTAGAAAAGAAGAACTGACCCAAAACATAAATATAGAAGGCTCTGGCCACTCTATCAGCAAGTCTACTATCATCATTAGCCGCAGACAAGGTTTGTTGATCAAAATAAGTGCTGCTCAAAGTTTTTACCGTAATTGCATCTGAAACCCATTGCTGGGGAATACGTTCTCTTTTACATACCTCACTGTCTTTAAGTTCTGGGAATATATGCTCCCTGACATATTCAAATTGGAACTTCCATGCATCATATGGAACAGGGCTACCAACACCGATACTAATTCCTGTCAGCATTACCCAATCAAGGGAAGTGAACCCAATCTCACCAAACGAGAAGTGAAAAGTGTTGGTTGTATCCCAAAAACGCTCAACAATATAATCAATAAGCGCATGTGATGAATCAACTACACCTATGGTCAGTAATCGGTCCCATCCTGCCTTTTCAGTAATATATTTGACCCTTGGGGAGTGTTTAATAATACCTTGGTAGATTTGAAGGACGGATTTGAGGGAACCACGATGTGAAAACTTGAATTGGGAGTATTCCAACCCGGGAACATCGACCGTTGCTTCAATAATACGGTCTTCCTCTGAATCCTCGACTATTTTAGTCTTCTTGGCTCTCTTCTTTCGGCCAACGAATCTGGACGTCAAACTGCTAGACATCTTGGCAAACAATTCATACAACATTGAAAATCAAGAGTAATCGCTACAATTGCAAAAAGATAAAAATCTAGTATAATTAATAAATCAACGAAAACATAATAATTCATAATTACAAAAGTATTATCTAATTATATAATCATATGTACCGACATAATATATCAAATTTCTTGAACAAAATTCATCATGAACAAAATACTTCAATCTCAATACCCCAATTGTACCAAATATCATCAAAATTCCCATATTGGAAATTCTACCCTACACATCAAAAAATTTTCTATACAATCTACTCAATTTATCAAAAAATTAACCACAACCCAACTAAAATTAAACAACAAATTAATCCATTATATCTCCAATTCAATAAATTATCATCAATTTTGTGTACCCAATTTACAACATTCATAAACCCTAGAAATTATACCAATTCAATAATTACAATTTCTAATACCTAATTTCACAATCCAATGTTTCATACCCTCTAAATTATCTCATTTTTATAACCTAGGGTTTAATCATTCAACATATATAATCAATTTAACTAACAAAACATAATAATAAAATATACTTTACATTTAATTTACAAAACAAAATTAAATTTAAAAAAAATTAAAGAAATTTGAAATAACCTTGATTTCGCTTGGTTATCTGAAAATCCCTTTGGCGGAGACTGAAAATCGTAGGCAGGATGAAGGGTTCTCGTCTAGGGTGGTGGCGGAGGGTTTGAAGTGAAATGTAGAAGGTTACAGTAGAAAAAAATAAGGGTTTGCGGTATTTAGAAGGAAGATAGAATGGGGCGGGCAACTGGCATCTCGCCTGGAATTCCAGGCGGAGCCCTAGGACACCGCCCGTCCCATTCTCCTTACACAAGCGGCTCGCACAGGTGCAACACTTCCAGGCGAGTTCCTAGCACTTCGCTTGCCCAGGCGCGGTTCTGGCATAACGTCCTTGTCTCTGACGAACTCGTAAGATACCGTCTAACCGCAAGCGTGACGCTAGGATTTCGTCCAGTTTGAGCGAGACGCTAGGACACAGTTTAGTGCGAGCGTTACGCTACACTTTCGCCCGTCCACCCAAGCGACACGCTTCTATTTTGCTCAACAACAAGCGAATCCGTAGGACACCGCCCGACTATTTACGACTATTCTTAGACTGGACCAAAAACGAAAATTTTTAGTCTTTTACTCTTTGCTCTAGTCGCATGGTTGGAAATGCTCTTAGAAACCAATTTCAGACTAAAACAAGAAATAAAAAACTTAAATATTTTAAAGGAACATCTGACACATAATTTAGCACATCCAATGGTTTGAATATCATCAATCAGAAATGGTTGAACTGCAAGAAACAATCTGATTTTATTTTTTTTGTTGACGAATCTAATGGTCCATACAAGTGATAATATCAGTTGCATTAAATGAACTTATAAAGAGCCATATTAGACACACACAAAAAAAAACAGAAGGCAAATAAGAATTACAGAAATAGAAAAGAAAAAAACTTGGATAGTACGGAGAGAATGAGAAGAATATTGCCTTGAGGTAGTGAACATCACTTCCGCAGATACCTACAGCTTTCATTCTAACCCTAACATCATGGGGACCTGAAAAATATTCAAGAAACACACAGATATTACTCGCAGTTACTATTAATCTACAACGAATTAAAAACTCAGCAGAAAGAAGTTCAAACTTCAAAGGAAACAATAAGAAGGAAATTTATTATTTTCAATACTGAAGTAGTGGCAAAGAGTGTAGTACCAAGAGTAGTGGCAAAGAGTGTAGTACCAAGAGGAGGAAGCTTGAATGGTTGGATTTGAAGATTAATCACACCAAGATGCCATGCTGCCATGTTTTCTTCGCCACCACCATGAGACATCATTCCTTTACCCATCTATCTCTCTCTTTTCACCCTCTCTTCACTGTATGTGTTTAGTGTTCTAGCTTCCTTTATATTCTTTTTTTTGATCGGACAAAGAAGATATTCATTGAAAAGAGAAGGTATTTAAGGGGGTACCTCAACCCAATGAATACAAAAGGAAATAAGAAAAAAAAAACGAAAAGGAAAGCACAAGATCAATGGGACCGAAATAAGAAGTCCCATAGAGCTATAACCATATTTGCGGTTAGACCTAACATTTTTGTATTAGATTCGGCCCAAAAGAAAGCTTGAAGTTGAACATTTCTAATAATACTTTCCGATCCCTTCCTTTTGTTTTCGAAGACTCTTACATTATGCTCCTTCCATATGCACCACCAAATTGCTACCAGGATGTTATTCTAAATTCGACTAAGACAATCATCTCCCCAATTGAATTTCCAAGATTTTACATTTATAGTAACATTAGAGTTATAAATCCAATTACTCTTAGACCCTTCATTAAAGTAGTCCCAAATCCTTCGGATCCTCCAACAATCATAGAAAAGATGCACGCTAGTCTCATCGTTTTCGCCACAAAAACAACAAAGGCTAGAAACCTCCATGCCCCTTCTTAGAAGCTTATCCTTTGTCATTACCCTATCATGAGAAAGAAGCCAAAAAAAGAAATTGATTTTGCAAGGGTAATTACGGCTCCAAAAAACATCGATTGTAAAAATTGGCTCACCTTGTTCCTCTTCGTTCTTAATACCATCTTTAACCGTATACTGGCTATTGTCATTTCCATCCCAAATTAGGCTATCCGAAACACCTTTTTGAATAGAGAAAGAAGAGAGAAGATTTGATATAGTTGATACTTCATTTGAGATGGTTTGAGAGTATCTTTGTCTAGCCATAAACTTCCACCTTATACCGTCATCTACTACATCGTACATACGGGCCACCACAAGCTCCTTGGTTCTTGAGACTTCATAGGCCGACGGAAACATGTCACATAATCTTCCTTCACTAATCCAAACATCTTCCCAAAATCTAGTTTCCTTACCCGCGCCAACCTTGAATTTAATATGTTTGTTGAAATCTTCTAGCTCTTTATAAATATTATACCAAAGACTACCTCCTTTTGAACCTTTGGGTTGGAGTGTTTCCCAATCGGTAAAAGTTTCACCAAATTTTTCGACTATTATCTTCCTCCACAACGCATCTTTCTCTAATCCAAAGCGCCACCACCATTTTTTTAGCAAAGCCGAATTCACTTGTTTAGTTCTTCTAATACCAAGCCCTCCTTTTTCCTTCGGTTTTGACACCATAGTCCAACCAATATTGTGGATTCTTTTAATATTTTGATCATCATCCCATAAAAAGTTCTTCACCACTTTATCAATTTTCTTAGTTATGGCGCATGAAGCAAGAAAAAGAGAGAGTAGTAAATTGGTAACTTCACTAAAATGCTTTTAATGAGAGTTAACTTACCGCCTTTTGCTATTGATATTCCGTTCCAAGAAGTAATCATTTTCGCACAAATATCAAACGTTTTCTCCCATTTTTGTGAACCTCCTACTTTGCCGCCCAACGGAAGACCAAAGTAGATACTAGGAAAGCTTGCATATTTGCATTCCAACATGTTTGCATAATTTTTAACACCCTCTTCCACCGCGACTCCATACAAACTACTCTTGTAGAAATTAATCTTCAAGCCCGAAGTTAACTCAAAGCAAAGAAGAATGTAACGAAGGGTATCAACTTGTTCCTCCTTCGCATCAAGAAAGACAATAGTATCGTCGGCAAATTGCAAATGATTTATTTTTTTTCCTCCTACCTTTACCGAGAACCCCGAAATTTGATCAAAGTCTTGAGCTTTACTCAACGTACAACTTAAAACTTCACCCACACTTGTAAAGAGAAAGAGAGAGAGTGGGTCTCCTTGACGAAGTCCCTTTTCACCTCCATAATAGCCGTAGGACGAACCATTAACGAGAACCGAAAATTTAGAGAAAGTTAAACAATTTCTAATCCAAGCCCTCCAAACACCACCAAACCCCATTTTAAATAAGACTTCATTTAAAAAGTTCCAATTTACGTCATCGAAAGCCTTCTCAAAATCGAGCTTGCAAAGCAATCCCGGTAATTTTTGACGGAGTCTAGAATCCACGCATTCATTTGCTATAAACACACCATCAAGGATTTGTCTACCTTTAATAAAGCTAGATTGGGACGAAGAAGTTAGAGAAGGAAGATATACCTTTAGACGTTCCGCCAAGACCTTGGAGATGATTTTGTACACACTCCCAATAAGGCTAATAGGCCGGAAATCTTTAACTTCCTCTACGTTCATCTTCTTTGGAATGAGAGCAATAAAATTATTTTTTAAAGACGAGTGAAGAACATTGTGGTCATGGAATTCTTTAAAAACCTTCATCAAATCTTCTTTTAGAAAGTCCCAACAAACAATAAAAAACTTCATAGGATAACCATCCGGACCCTGAGCACGGTCTATCCCCAAGCTTTTAATTGCGTTTCTCACTTCCTCTTCACTAAAAGACCTCTCCAACCAAAAGCGAGCTTTTTCATCAATCTTCTCAAGACACATATTTTTGATTGTTGGACGAATGTTTGATGTCTCCTTAAACGCGAACTCAAAATAATTTGCAATGCCCATCTTAATTTCTTCTTTGTTTCTCGTCCATCGACCATTAATACAAAGGTTGATGATGTTGTTTGAAGCTCTATGACCCTTCACTACTCGATGAAAATGTCTTGTGTTGCGGTCTCCATCTCTAAAGTATCTAATTTTAGATTTTAATTACGCTTTTTCGCCGATGAGCCAACTCGAAATCCACCTTAGCCGTCACAAGCAAGTCTTCTTCATCTACGGTGAGACCCCTCTCATCATCTAGATCGTCAAAATCTTTCAACTTGGTAAGAGCCGTATCTATGGCCCTTTCAATGCAACCAAAGACTTCTTTGTTCCACACCTTCAAATTCTCCTTTAAAGCGTTTAGCTTCTTTGCAAAACATTCGCCGCCCGTACCTACAAAAGAAAAATACTCCCACCATTCTTTCATTAAGGGGATTATGTTAGTGCATTCAAGCCAAGCTAATTGAAAACGAAAAGGGCATGCACCCCAATCCGAATCCAAGGAGCCTAACTCGATAGGAAAATGATCCGAAAAAGGTCTTGCAAGGCGCTTGAGAACAATATTTGGGAAATGATTTTCCCAATCTGAAGTGAAGAGAAAGCGGTCAATCTTGCTATTCTTATTTGGCGGTCTACCCCAAGTATACTTGGCACCGGAGAGAGGCACGTCCACAAGATCAAGATTATTACAAAGGTCATTAAAGAGTTGCATAGAGTTTGAGATTCTACGACACCCCCTTCTCTCCTCCATATATCTAATCTCATTGAAGTCACCACCAAAACACAAAGGAATTCCATCCTAATATCCATGCAAAGTAGCGAGCTCCATACGAAAACTTTTTTTCTCATTCACATTGCAAGGACCGTAGACACCAATTAAAGCCCAACGAAAATTATCCTCCAAATTTCGGCAAGAAATACTTATGGTAAAGGTACCTTCAAGAAAGTCTTCCACTTCAATCAAATCCGAATTCCAAATCAAAAAAATACTTCCGATCTTCCATAGGAGTGAAGTGTAATCCACTTACAAGGAGTTGCACCCCAACATTGGCGCACAATGTTCTCGGTTCAAGCACTAAGCTTCGTCTCTTGTATCATGAGAATAGATGGATTCCACCGTTTCACAAGCTTTTTTAATTTTGAGCGCTTATCCGGGTCTCCAAGACCATTAACATTCCAAGAAATAATATTACACATTATTAGAAACAAGGTATCCCCAAAAAGTAAGAAAACCAAACAAGACAAACATTAATTTGTGTCGCTAGCTCCCGCATCCAAAACATCTTTGAAAGCATGCACATGAGATAGAATAGAGTTTGATTTTCAAAATTAATTTCTTTATTGGAGAATTCAATCCCCGAGTATTTACCGACTTCTTTAATTTTGTCGAAGAGAAGCATCAATTTCTCGTGAATTCCATTGGCCTTCTCTAAATCATCACCAACAACGTGTAGCTTTTGACTATTACTTGTTTGCGACGCCGCATCCTCATTATCGCATGATAATTCCTTGTGAACTTCCTTAAATTTATTACAATCACTATTGTCTTGTTTGGAATTGGAGCCTCTCTCCATATCTCTATTTTCTTCTTTGCTTGATGCTTCCTCATTAAGATGGATAAGTAAACTAGAACTAGATTGAACTTCTTTAGAGAGTTTGGCCTTTAGTTTCTTCTTTAGTCTTCTCAAGGAAGAATTACCCATAGATATTGAGTTGGATGCAAGACTGGCCGTTGAGAAGCATGTTGGGCCAGCATCCGAGCTGGAGACTAAACTGGCAGGTGGAAATCATGTTGGGTCAGCAACCGAAAGGTTTTTAACTTTCACATTAGATGTTGTAGAAAAATTCTGTTGGCCCATTGAGGGGAGCCCATGTCCAAAAGCATCTAGGGTATTTGTCTTATAAAGTCACGTGATGGGTAGCTGGTTCCGAGTTTGAATTAAAGAGGATCCGTACTGGTGCAGAACGGTTTTATCCACGTGGTTTAGTAGCACTCGATACCTCTGCCTCCACCACTCCCTCTATGATGCCTGAAGTACTCGATACCTCTGCTTCCGCCGCTCCCTCTCTAACATCTAGGGATAGCTTCTGGCCAATATGTTTCTTCTGACTTCCCACCAACCCCAGCTCTCCACGATTATGTTCTCCTTCTTCCCTATCTCCGGTCATTTGAACTCTCTTCCGACGCCATATTTTTTTGTTGTTATGATACCATTGACCTTTATCGATAAAGATGGGTTTGAAATCGGATTTTAGGGTTTCCAGAACATCACCAATCAATCTAATTTCAACCCAAGTTTTTGAAGCTCTAACAGAAGGTCCTGGCACCAAACTCCATTGCTAACCGGTCCCTTCACCTTTAGTCTGATTTCCGTGAGATCTGTTTCCATTGAAGTTTCCGGGCACACTTCCACCAGTCCCCCAAAGGAGTCCCATATGTCTTTGAAGGTAGAGTAATCCCATAGATCATAAGAGACTCCTCCTACCCCAATCCATACTTGTTTGGTTTCCATCGGATTTGGTTTAGGGATGGCGTTGATACCTGCATACCAGGGGTAAGTACTGATTACTGAATCACCAACTTTCCATCGTTTAATAGTTCTGACCCTTGAGAATTCATCAAAGGTTTTAATTGCGAATACAGCTTTAGCATCACCGATAGGTTGTAAATCAAACCCAAAAGTCCAATCGAATTTATCCATCACCCAAATTCCTACTTCATTCCATTCAAATTCTTTTGAAGACACTTCAACCACCATTGTTCTCTGCCAGAGGGAATTTAATTCCATTTTGGCATTAGGCATATTAAAAATTGGGTGTTGATGGGGATTAGCAGTAGCATTTTGTTCTGATTGTTTTCCAGCTGACCAAACATTATTATTAGATTTAGCCCTTGGGAAGTCCTTCTGTTGGCTTTGATTTCCATCTATCCATACATTAGCAACAGATTTAGCCCTTGAGAAATCCTTCTGTTGGCTTGTTTTATGTGTTGCAATATCAGACATCAGATCTTCTAAGAGTATCCCTGTACTCCACCAACCATCTCCATTGCTGACGGCTGGGAAATACAAAGAAGATGGGTACTCTCGATTATGAGAGACCTGTAAACAAATGAACTTGCCATGTTCATTTACATTCCTTGATGCAGACATCCACTCCACATTTTCTTTATAGCTCCATATACCTGTCTTACTCCCCCCATTCTTAGCCTCCTCCTTCAACAGTCTACTTAACCAGATTCCCGCCTTGAAGCTGAGCCAGCAGAAGCGCCTTTTGCTACCTGACCAGATAGCTAGATGTATAATATCTCTTAGCCCTTTCTTGCCCATTGACCCACCTATGATCTTCCTCTTCACTTTTATTGATCTCCCTGCTTTTTTCTGCTCTGTAGGATTTATGTTAGCAACATCAGATAGACCTTTAGCCGAGCTTGATACATTCTCAGATATCCTTGATCTTTTTTTTTTTTGCAGTAATAAAGCCCTCCTCATCCAATATTCTGGTGTAGATTACTATTTTTTTGATGAAAAAACGATGATGGTAAACTGTCTCTCTCCTCGCACTATTAGTTACGATCTGTTTCCAGAAAACTAGAATCATCATCAATTGCTTCACAAATTATGAAAACCCATATCAAAAAATGAATAGAAAGACTCAATCCTATAGAAAATAAAAAATAAAAAATCCAACAAAGTTGATTGCGTGGAATCTACTCGATTGATGATCGACATGCACTAACCCCCGCAAATAAAAATAGAAAATAAAAAATCCGAGGGCATCAAATTGTAACATCAAAAAAAATTTCCTTGATCTCAACCTTCAAGCGCCTCGCACTGTGACCACCGACACGTCTTATGAAGAACATTAAAATATAATGCAACAGTGTCAGTGTTTATCCACTACTGTCCTTTCCAACTCGGCCATGTGATGACGCACTATCCAACAAACATCTTTTAATGTCTGTCTAAAACAAGGAAATTTATTTTTCTGAAAAATATTTAGTTCGTTAAACACACCAGTGAAAGAAGGAAAGAGCGGAACAAAAGTTTCCTATATCTATAGGATATGGGCATCATCCGCAATATAAATTCTGAAACTTGAAGAATGAAAGAACTGATTTCATTCTGAAACTTATAGAAGAAAGAAAGAATTGCTTTCACTCATCATACTTCTGCTTTTTGCTTTTAATACAATGTTACATATAAATGAGACTGAAAAGAGGGGGGTGGGGGGGGGGGCACTTGGTTGAATAATAAACATTACAAACTCTCATCAAAAATGAAACCCAAACTAAAAACAAGGGAAACTTTGACATCATTTTCATATCTTTGATTGCCGCATTCTTTTTTTTGATTTATTGGCTCATCAGAAAAGAATTTCTCACTTTTGCAACTTCGCTGAACGTAGTTATTAATTGCTCAATCTGCCTTGGATCTTCACTAGGTGTTTACTGCTCAGACTAAAAACTTCTTACTGCCTGAGTCTTTTTATTGTCCAGAATTTTCAGATAACCTCCCACCACACTGTCAGTATTCAGTTTACATCAGTGTTGTATTGTTGGTGCAGCTGCAGGTGATTGTTCAGACCACTTCCACACTTTCAGATCACCATTTCCGTCACCAGTAAAAAGTAATCCACCAGGAGCAGTTTGAATAGCTAGAGTCTCCTCTTTGGCATAAATTTTTCCTCGTTCATTAAATCTGTGAAAGACGATAACACAATCTTCTTAGTCAAGCTCCTTTACGTGTAAAAACAAACACATCAAGGATAAATCACTCTACAACAAGAGCTGTAACTTACGATGGCAGGTCATAGAGACGAACAGTGTTGTCATTACATGAACATATCAACACAGGTTTTCCTTGTGCATCAGGCATCCCACAGAGCGCTAACAGACCCTGTATAACCAAATCAAATTTCATAAATAACCAGCAACCAAAAAAGAAACAATTACCGCACTAAGAAAGACCAAAATCTTCCATCATTTCACATTAAACTACAAAAAGTAAACACAAGTACTACGACATGCTAGCCTCATGCATAAATTGCTACCATAAAGACCTTTGACGCTAAAACATCCACAGAAATTATATTAATGTTCAGCAACGTCTAGCACTTTGAAATATGAATCTCACATCTCTCGAACAGGCAATTATGCTGACAGCTCAATGAATAACATTAATAACGGATCCTATTGTTGGGCAACATGAAACCGAGACAGGACGTTCACATAGGGAGAAATGAACAAATGACATGTACTTAAAGCAATCCTTATCAGGATAGGATTCAATATCGACATTTATAAGAAATATACAAAAACATTTAATCAACAAAGAATACTCAGTTAGAACGCAAGCAATGTAATGTAAAACACTAAAGATTAGTAGATGCATACATGTTCTTCTTTGTGGGTGTAAGTGACTTCTAACTTTCCACTCTCAGTAAGAGCCCAGACCTGAACAAACAAATATAGAGGTAAGCTAAGAGTTCTGTGAGGGCAAAGAATTATGGTCAATAAATCAAAATAGAAAAAACTAACCTTTATTGTTTGGTCTAGAGAGCATGACAATAAAAACTGATCCCAGCAAAGAACAGACATTACGACTGATGTGTGATCTGTCAGAGTATATATGCACTGTAACGTCTCAAGTTCCCACACCTAATGGAGGAAAAAGACAAATGTTAGAGATAAGACATAAACATGATCCACTTCCGTATAGATGTAAAGAAGAAAACTATTCAGCATGACGAAATATAGACGAGAGAGAAAAAATAATATTAGATGTGCATGGGAAACATTAGCAGTGGTCAATCTTCTATAGATGCTGTCCACAAAATCAGCTAGATTAGCAGAACACGAAGTTCTGTAGACAAGAATCTAAAAGATTCAACTAATTGCAGGTTTACTTGCTTAAAATGTGAAAAGTTTCAGCCACCTAATATATGAAGGAGACAGCCTTCAGGTTAATAAACTATAAAAAATATATCCTAAATTGTCACCCTCAGAGATTAGCAAGTTCTAGAAGCATGGAAGAAACCCCAAAAGGCCGAACATACCCTTATTGTGTTATCCATGGATCCAGAGTAGAGTCTATTAGCGCCTACAACTAATGTAACAACAGAAGCACTATGACCCTGAAGAGCAGCAGCAGGCTCAAAACCATTGGTTGCAGCAACAAATTTCCAGACCAATATGCTACCAGCCTGGAGCAAAAGTAACAAACAAATTAGTTGAATCCATGAGAATATGAAGAGAGACATGAATGAAGGACAATGAAGATCTACATAAAACAAAGAGTAAAGGAGTGGACTATGAAAAAGAAGTATCATAATTGTTTGCACAATAGGAAAAACGAGAAAGTACCTGAGTTCCAGCAAGTAGCATTTCATTGCCCACAGCCAAGGCATAAACTTGTCCAGATGGACCACTAAGACTGAGTTCACTACTGGTTTGAGTGTTCCAAGCCTGAAATTAAAAATAATGATACACATGAGAAAAGGCTTGAGACACATAGACCATTAAACAAGCAAACAAGGGCATGACAGAATAGTAAATATAAAGATCATGTGATTCACAAAAAAAAAGGTAAGAGAAACTTAAAAACAAATAAATGGCTTACCTTGACACAATTATTAATTCCAACAAAGACCCAGGGGCCTTCACTGATGACACAGCCAACTTCAGATCCAAGGTTAATTACAGCAGCACACTGAACATCATGATGATACAATTGAGTTTCGTAAAAGAAGGTAAGACCACAAAAAAAAAAAAAATCTATCAACCTGGCCAGTTTGACAGTCCCAGACCCGAACAGTTCCATCTTTGCTACCAGAATATAATTTGTCAGACCCCATTGGGAAAGCAATCCCGCTAATGACCTGTTATAATTCAAATCCTCCAACCAAACAGCTGAACAGCTACAAATAGTATACATATAAGTTGAGGAAAATCAAAACAGAACAAAATGAAGCTACCTTCTTCTCGTGTCCAGCAAGTTGCGTCAACATTGTGAAACTATCACTGACAAACCACTGATGCAAGAATTTGCAACTTTCACCATAAGAACACTTATCAGCCATCCAATAGGTGCAAACCTTATCTTGAGTCTTCAGAGGAGCTCTAAATCCTGGACCTCTAGGTCCTCCATTAACTGCCCCACCTTGACTATGATCCCTGCCCCATTTAGAAGGCTGTGTATCAGCTCGATTGTAGGTATTCGGTTTTCTTCGCGAAAATGAGCCGGAACTAGAGAAATTCCCACCAGAGAAGTTTCCACCAGAAAAACTCCCCTGATCTGAAGGTTGTATCACATGGGATCTCTTTGATCCCATCCCGTTGTTGCTACTTGGCTGTGGCAGTTCACTGTGGCGATACTGACACGGATTCCTTGTACATCTACCCGCCCTCCAATGAAAGCAGACTTTATCTATTGTTGGCACTCCTCCTCCTCCTCCTCCTCCTAGTCTATTGAATATCCTCTTCCCATTATCGACGTCCATAACTACCACAAATGAAAAACACACAGATAAACAAAAACCCTAATTTGAAGACTTCTCTTTTATGATCCCTAACCCTAATTCAATAGCATTCCAATCAATTTAAGGGAACTGATTTCCCACTTGTACAACATTGTCCACACAACACCATCATTCTCCGCTGGAACTTCAAACAGATTTACACGAATCAAACAAAATAAGAACTCTAATTCAAAACAAGAACCAATCAAATCCTAATCAAAAAATTCCTTCAGAACTCCAAAACCAGAAAAACCCTAATCGAATTGCAATCTGATGCCGCTTCTCAATATCATCAACTCTGAATTAATAATTAAATATAAAAACAAAACCCCTAAAACCCTAATTATGGAACAACAAGTATTTATCACGGAACTAATTCAGAGAAGTAGAGTCCTCTTCTTGTTCCTTGAACAATAATCATGAACATCAAAACTAGAATCAACCATCAAACGTATAGATATCTAACCTTTATTGATTTGAATTAAACTCCGATCGGCGGTATTTGACTAACCTTGACGGAAAGAAAATACTGAAACTTTTCGATTTGTAAGAGGTAAAGAAATGAAGAAGCCCCAGAACCTTTGGTTTATCTTTCTCTCTCCCTCTCTCTTTAACGAAGAACTGGAACTAGAACTAGATTTTGGCAAGTCAGTTGCCTTAATATAGAGACTAGACGTGTGCTAATTACAAGTAAGCCCTTTTTGAGTTTAAGTAAGTTTCTTTATCTTTGAATTTTTGACTTAACTATGACGCTAACTTGAGGAGTAAATAATGGGGTTCCCTTACTATTTACCATTCTAGGTTGCCCTTAACAAGGCGCCTCTTCCAAGGGTGACCGGAGGCGGAATTCCTGGATTTAAACAGGTGATTGGGCTTTTCACTGACCTCATCCCGGTTTGACTGCAAAACCACGTGTCGGACAATTTATATAGTTAATTTTTTCCATGAACTTCTCCCGGATGGTTGATGTGCTTATTTTATACTTTTTATCTTCACAAAATTTTAATTATTTATTTTAAAATTCTATTTTATAAATAATAAAGTAATATTTTAAAAATTGTTATTTTAGTTAATTAGTATTATTTAATTTTAGTATAAAAAATATATATAATTTGATAGTCATATTTATTTTTGTTAAATAGATGTTTTAAAATGCTTTTCGACGATATAAAATTTATAAATATCTATATCATAGTGTGAGATGTGTATCATTTCTAAATGGGAAATTTGTTGGATGTCGTCTACCGTTTATCATATAGTTGTGATGATCCGATCCTCCATCGATATTGTCCCTACTTAACCATTGCGGTCATCCGGCAGTGTGGCATTTTTAACGGCCACCGACTGCGGTTATCCAACAGCAGCTTCCTGGAGGTCACCCATCCCTGGATTACTCCTTCCCGAGCACTCTTAACTGTGGAGTTTTTTGCCAACTCTGGAGCCAATTGTGCTGAAAAGGCCTCGGTGTTAGGAAAGGACAAACCATTACCTATATTCCATTCGGCGAACCCTTCCTTCCGAATCGAGGTATTACAATATCACCACCTTAAATTGGATCAACCTGGCCTTCATAATATATCAAGCTCAGATCTTCGACGTTCCCTGCCACTCATGAGACTAGTACCTGGCACACCCCGTCTAGCGTACTCTCTCACCCTCGGCAGGTGACCGTCGTCGGCTCTGATACCACTTATAATGACCCGACCCTCCACCGATATTGTCCCCACTTAACCACTGCGGTCATCTGATGTGTTTTAGAAATAGTGGTAAAAGATTCGATATTCAGATTTGTGAAGATTTATTTTTTAAACCTAATTTTAAATACTAAAAATAAAGAAGATTAAATTAAAAATGATTTAAGATTATGGAAAGAACTGAGACCGAGGATTCCACAATTGAGACTGAGGATTCCACAATTAACCAATTTTTCAAGTGATTTAGTATTAATAATTATTTTGTAACTCATATATTCAATTGATTCTAAATATCGCCAAAGTTAGATTTTCAAATAATAGTTGTAAATCAAAAGTATGAGACATCAATATCCCTAAACTAAAGATGACCCATCAAAAGAAAATACAACTAATTGATAAAAATCATTATTTCAAATTTAATATAAAGCAAATAATCATAAAAGAATTACAAAAAT
Source organism: Papaver californicum (assembly GCA_023531435.1). Taxonomy (NCBI): domain Eukaryota; kingdom Viridiplantae; phylum Streptophyta; class Magnoliopsida; order Ranunculales; family Papaveraceae; genus Papaver; species Papaver californicum. Next base: position 1,449,497 of record JAJJMC010018473.1, on the reverse strand, counting down.
TAATTAGATAAAAATATTCCATTTTATTATTGGAAAAATGGCTTCCTTCGTCGCGTCAGCAATGGGGTCTAGCTCCTCATGTTATAAACACTCTCAAAATATGCATTCATGGCTCAAAAGTTAATTACAGAGATGAAAAAAGTGAAAATTGTGTAAAACACGGAGTTTGCAACGGTGCAATGGCGTTGCAGACAACTGTTTTCACCGTTACAGAAGAGAAAGTGCTTCCGCGAAGATAAACGTTGTTGTTCTGAAGATATACGTTATAAATGGTTGAAGGAACCGTCGCAACTAAAGATAAATGTAGCAAAGGCGAAGATATTCGTTGTTGTTCAGTTGAAGAAATCGTCGTCGTATCCTTGTTCTTCACGTTCAGTAATATTTTTCATCATGTTTTTTTTTCAATTGAAGCTCCGTCCTTTTCAAACGATATCTTTGTTTTATATATGCTCAGCTAACCCTAGCAGCCAATCCTAATCGATAAGAACTAAAAATAACCATTCCAAACCAACTTAGATTCGTTCTTTATCCAAATCAGGGAAGAACTCCCTTTTCCGTTGTGATACGACTTTGCAACCATGTTTTACGGATTTAAACACTTACGTAAACGTGTTTTGATTAGCTTTTTTTGTTTCTTCCATTTGAGAAGTTAAAAACACGTTTTAAATCCCCTAAAATTTGGTCCCCAATCCACAGAACTTCTTCACGCGATAACCATCTTGTTTCCTGCCATTTCCGGGTTTGAACTTAAGGAGAAGGGTGCCCCTAATCCAAAACTCGGGTGCATTCATCACTGGGGTTCCCTAATACAAATCGAGTATTAATAATAACAAAGAATTGAGAACAATTTAGACACAAAATTGTGTCTATAGAATACCCCCAAACTTATTATTTGCTAGTCCTCAAGTAAATCTAATTTAAAAATAAAAATCCTAACTCACTTTCGCAGGCAACGCGATTGCACTTAGCGTGTGCAACAAGCCTTTAAACCCATAGGTGTCCCTATCGGACGAGTTATAGTCTCGTGAGGGTTTACAAGAGGTGTACCCACAAAACCTTTTACTCCAAAACCTAGCTACTTGTGAACGATTGAGGGTAGACACTAAACGTGCTAATTAGTTGGCTACTAAATTCTTCGATATGGGAATCATTAACCTATATGAGTCCAATTGATGTACACGAATTTGCACTCAAGCATACTAAATTCATATATAAGAAAACAAAGCTATACTCAGATAATCGTACAATGGACCACGATACTCGAAATCTAACAGACCACAATCACATGAATAAATTAAGAAGATGGACAATGAGATAGAGGTGTGCACATATTGACTAAGGTGAATGGTGTTTCTCATATCTGTCTGAAAGTCAGTGTCAGGATGATTCCTAATGGATTGAGATACGCTCCCACTGGTCTTAATCCTAATACTAATATTGACTCAACTGGTATATACAAGGGCCCCAGTGGTTGATTTATTGAATATATACAATTAATCATTTTTTTACTACAACATGATTAGATCTTTTGAATCTAAGCGCATACTCCTTATCAGCAGATTACATGATAGTTCCTGTGGATCCTGCGTTCCACGCTTGCTTAGGCGACAGAGACAGGGAGAAGACACACATTGCTATCCAAGTGTCAATTTTTTCCTTTTTTTTGATAAAAATAATTGGTCTGAACAAAAATAAAATACGAAAATGGGGCTTGATCTCAATCACCCTTACTTCATCCTAGCGACGACAATAATTCGATATTGGTGACCCACCAAATCACTTAAAGAGACACAAAAAATTATAAAAGTAAAAACAGAAGGTGATATGGTGACGACTCCGAGATATGATGACGAATATCATGTTATTTCTAACACCTTAGATTTGTCCTTTTATAAATAGACCATTTAGCTGGGCACACCAATTTCTATAGAAAAAGAGTTATGTTTCCATCTACCTATAATGGTCAGTGTCATCCTGAATTGTTCACAAGTTTCTAAATTTTTAGAGTTTCATTATTGCAACGAAAAGTTTTTCCCTTACCCCCAAACTTAAATCTAACATTGTCCTCAATGTTTCAAATTAAAGAGCAGTACCAAAAGATAGGAAAAAATAAAAATAAATAGGTAATTCAGAAAGATAGTACCTGGGTGAAGCGTAATAATCCTTCTACGGAGAATAAAACATAAAATCAAAACCTAAAAACAAATAACAAAAACCTACAAAAATCTACTAATGTACATAAACAACCTTGATGGTCAATCAAGGTAAACAGGGTCCTCCAGAGGAACCTCCTCAAAATCACATGTTGGAAAAGGATCTAAAAATGGTTTCAATATCTGACTGTTAACCTTGAAAGGATTTCTACCATCTTAAGTCTCAATCTCAATAGCACCATGAGGAAAAACAGTGCGAACAACAAAAGGACCGGTTCATCGAGAGCGTAACTTCCCGGGGAATAGATGCAAACGAGTATCATACAAAAGAACTTTTTGACCTGGAGAAAATGACTTTGTTAAAATATTTCTAGGATGCACAAGTTTCATTTTGTTCTTATACTACCTAGCACTATCATATGCATCTTTCTGAATCTCTTCCAACTCATTGAGCCAGAGCTTCCTGTGAGCTCCCTTCTTGTCAAGTGAAAAATTTAACTGCTTTACAGCCCAATATGCTCTATGTTCTAACTCGACTGGAAGTTGATAGGCCTTGACAAAAACTAGACGATAAGGTGACATTCCAATGGGGGTCTTAAAAGCAGTACGGTAAGCCCATAAGGCATCAGTAAGCCTCAATAACCAGTCTTTCCATTTAGGATTAACTGTTTTCTTTAAAATACGTTTTATCTCCCTGTTGGAAACCTCTACTTGACTACTAGTCAGTGGGTGATATGGGGTAGCTACTTGGTGGGTAATACCATATTTCTTCATCAAAAGCTTAAGCGGTCGATTACAAAAGTGTGACCCTCCATCACTAATTATATCTCGCGGTGTACCAAAACGTGCAAATATGTTATCATTCAAAAACTAGACCACAACCTTGTGGTCGTTGGTTTTACACGAAACCGCCCACTTGGATACATAGTGTACAGTGACATGGATGTAAAAATAATCAAAGGAATTAGGAAAATGACCCATAAAATCAATTCCCCACACATCAAAGACCTCAATAACTAAAATAGGGTTCAAAGGCATCATATTTCTACGAGAAATGGTTCATGCTTCTTGCATCGCTCACAAGCAACACAGTAAATGTGGGTATCTTTAAATATTGAAGGCTAATAGAATCCACACTGCAATATCTTAGCAGCAGCCTTCTTAGCACTAAAGTTACCCCCACAAGCATGATCATGACAAAAGAAAATAATACTGGTTTGGTCACTCTCAGGTATACATCTCCTAATAATCTGATCTGGACAATACTTAAACAGATAAAGATCGTCCGAAAAGAAATGCTTAACCTCAACTAAAAACCTAGAACGATCTTGTTTACCCCAATGTTGAGGCATTCGACCAGTAGCAAAATAGTTCACTATATTCGCAAACCAAGGTAATTGGGAGACAAAGAAAAGTTTTTCATCAGGAAAACTATCTCTCACAGGAGGGGAATCATCAGGGGAATTAATAACAATCCTAGACAAGTGGTCTGTTACTAAATTTTCTGCACCCTTTTTGTCTCTAATTTCTAGAGAAAATTCTTGTAACAAAAGGATCCATCTAATCAATCTAGGTTTAATATCCTTCTTAGATAAAATATGCTTCAAAGCAATATGATCAATAAACACTATGACCTTAGAACCTAAAAGGTAGGATCTAAACTTATCCAAGGCAAAAACAATGGCTAATAATTCTTTCTCTGTGGTGGTATAGTTCAGTTGGGCATCATTCAAAGTTTTGCTGGCATAGTAAATCACATGAAGTAATTTGTTTTGTCGCTGACCTAACACAACATCAATAGTATAATATGAAGCATCACATATTATCTCAAAGAGTAGTTTCCATTTAGGTGCCTGGACTATGGGGGCGGTAGTGAGTAAGGTCTTGAGATTCTCAAAAGCCTCTAAACAAGCATCATCAAAGATAAACTTAATATCTTTTGCAAGCAGATTGCAAAGAGGTATAGAAATCAAGCTAAAATCCTTAATGAATCGACGATAAAAACCTGCATGCCCTAAGAATGACCTAACATCTCGTACAGTTTTGGGAACCTGTAAAGTCTTAATAAGGTCAACTTTGGCTTTGTCTACCTCTATACCCTAAGAAGATACGATATGCCCTAAAACAATTCCTGATCGAACCATGAAATGGCATTTTTCCCAATTAAGCAGTAAATTTTTTTCCTTACACCTAGTCAACATTAATGTCAAATGATGCAAGCACTCATCATAAGATGACTCAAATACTGAAAATCATCCATAAAGACCTCTAAAATCCGTTCTACCATGTCAGAAAATATGCTCATTGATAGGATTATAGAATGCCATATTTATAAAGACCGTAATCGCACGATGTCTAACTAGTAAACAACGGAAAATACGGGTCGAACCCACAGGAAACGGGCAAATACTACAATCAATATCTCAATTAAACTAATCAGAAATAATATCTTTTGGATTTTTCAGAAATTCAGAACAAAATAAAATAATAAATAATCCTAATAATAAACAAAGTGGGAGTGGGTTACTAGAGTTTTCGATTTCCACCTATTCAATCATATAAACTCTACTAATCTCTAAAATATATTATTTGTATTACTCGAGACAAATATCGAAATTAATCTCATGTCTCGGAAGATGGTATGTTAAATTCTTAAATATTGTTTCTCCGCTATAATTTTCTTCGCTTCATAGGTAGTGATTCTAAAGCATTACATATCAATCCTAAAGCATATCACATCAAAGAACTTAACCAAAGCACACAATATCAATTGAAAAGCATAAATAATCAAGAAAATCACATGAACGATTAAATACCAAGCTATATGAAGTGAAATTACTAGTCAATCAAATCATCATTAGAAATATCATTATAGAGTCTATACGATTAAATTGGCTTCTATCTAAACCCTAACAAGCAATTTAGCAAACCATGAGATAGATTTCTTGAAACCCATAAAAATAAATATCAAGAGTAGAGATGTAGAGATTTCACGGTGTTATTGGCGATTGATCCCTTCTCTCCGATCAACCAAAACACCACCCTGAAACTGTCCGCCACCTAACAATCACTTCTCTCACCCAACAGTCAACCCAGATCTCAGTATCTGCTTCTAACAGAACCTATCTCCGCCTCTCTCCTCTATCTCTTGTTTTTTTCTTTTTCTTCTCTCTCTCAACCGGTCTCCCTTCAATCAATATCTATTCCGCAATCCCCACCTACTTTCTTCTCTCCCCTCGGTTCTCTAAAAAGAAAAACTCCACCTTCAGCCGCCAAGCCTCCACCCTCACTTCTTATTTCTCCATCTTATTTATACTCTACCTCTCTTCTCTTTTTTACTCCCCCGAAGACCACAACATCCCCACCTTCTATCTTCTTTCTTATCTTTCCTTACGTCACATGTTCATACGTCGTCTTCCCAACACCCACGAATCTAGCCAACTTCAATCAACCAAGAATTCTGATGATCACTCCTTTATGCTTCTCTCTTTTGTTTATTCACCATGTCCGTACACAACCAACATCAGAAAGTCCCAGCCACCTCTCTTTAGCCACGTGAGTACCATCTTTTCTATCTCCCCACCAAATACTTCTCACCTTTCTTTGCCTGACCCTATCCCACTAGCCAAACCATCAGCTGACTCTCATCATTCCACAGTTATACCTACTTCTAGTTAGCCATCCAACACCACCTTCCACTTTTTACTACTGTCAGACTTTGTCCCACAATTAACTATCCAACTCCAAGAACTTCCCACCTGGTCCTTACTCACCACTATCTCACCACGCGTCACCTAGCCTCCCTTCTATCTTTTTCTCACTTTTCTGTCAGACCAAAGAAGTCTGATTATCTCTTTCACGTGTCATCAATATGGTCCCCACACCTTGTATTTTTCTGTCTGCCTACAACCAATTCTTCTTTCCCTTCTTTCTCTTTCAGCCTACTTCTTATGTCACGTCTATTCCCTACACCATGTCCCAGTCTCTTTTTCCACCTTTCCCTACTCTATCTTTGCGTAAACTACCAAACCAACTCTTTTTTTCACTTTTCTTTTCTTGTCATATCCCATCCAATACTTCACCACCTCTCTCTAATCAACTACTTTCCCCTAACTCCCTAGAGAAAATCAACAGCCATGCAGCCATCCACGTTCTCATGTTCTCACACGCTTTCTATCTCTCTCTGTGCTCTCGAAAAACTCAAAAGAAATGCTCCTTCCACTGAAACCTTTATCCCAGACCGAACTCCAAGTCCCGCTCTTTATTCATCCTCAAACAGATACTCAAAGCCACCAGCAAATGGGTTCCACTTCCGTCTTTTCTTTAGTTGTTATCTGACTCTAGTCTTTAGAGGCATAAGCAAATAAAATGGTTTTGTAGCCCTTTTAACCATGTTTAATTCGTAGCTTTGGATTTTATGCGAACCACCTATTAAAGCAATAAAAATACATTATTAGCATAAATTGAAGTGCTAGCAAATATAGATTATTAATTGTTTATCACTCATCATACAACGCTGAAAAGTAGTGGGTGCATTACACAACACGAAAGATATGCGTCTATATGCAAAGGTACCAAAGGGACAAGTAAAAGTGGTTTTCTCTTGGTCTTCTGGGGCAATAAAAATCTGATTATAATTAGAGTAGCCATCTAACAAGCAATAATGGTTATGTCCATCTAATCTCCCAAGCATTTGGTCGATGAAAGGAAGGGGAAAGTGGTCCTTCCTTGTGACCTTGTTCAATTTTCTATAGTCAATACAAACAC
>JAJJMC010018473.1:1411673-1442177 GCA_023531435.1 Papaver californicum | reverse complement strand
CGGGTTGGGATTAACTCATTATTATCATTCTGGACTATAGTGATACCTGATTTCTTGGGAACAACCTGAACATGACTAACTTACTTACTGTCTGAAATGGGGTAGATGATACCCGCATCTAACAAATTAAGCACCTCAGTACGAACTACTTCTTTCATGTTACAGTTAAGTCGACTTTGCATCTCCCTAGACGGTTTGGTATCATCCTCTAAATGAATTAGATACATACAAACAATAGGATTTATACCTTTAATGTCTACTAAGATCCACCCTAAAGCTTCCTTATCGTCTTGAAGCACGATCACTAGCCTACTTTCCTGGTTACTATCCAAGTCGAATGCTACAATCATAGGCAAAGTTTCAGATGGGCCTAAAAACACATATTTTAGGGTATCTGGTAGTTGTTTAAGGTCCAAATTAGGAGGCTCTTCTAAATAAGGAATTAGGGTAAACTTAGAAACTGGTAGTGGTTCGAACTTAGCTTTTCATCCATTACTAGTGTCTATCAAAGGGGTTGAATCTAACAAAGCATTCACCTCATTAATCACACTATCATCATCAAAATCAAACCCAAAGTGGGCTAGGCTTTTCTCTAATGGATCTTCTAACAGAGTATTTGGTAATGACTCTTGAACTAATGTTCCTATCATGTTCACCTCTTTGATGCACGTGTCATCTATCTCAGGTGGTTGCTTACTAATATTGAAAATATTTATCTCAATAGTCATATTACCAAAAGATAAGTTCATAATACCATTTTGACAGTTAATGATCGTATTAGATGTAGCTAAAAACGGGCGACCTAATATCACAAGAATCTGATTCTTTGGGTCAGGGACAAGTTGGGTATCAAGGACAACAAAATCCACTGGATAAATAAACTTATCTACCTCAATAAGAACATCCTCTATGACACCACGAGGAATTTTTACAGACCTATAAGATAACTGCAGTGTTATCTGAGTACGTTTCAAATACCAAGTCCTAGATGGAGGTACACATGGTACGAAAGTAAGTTCACACTGGATCCTAAGTCAAGTAGCGCTTTCTCAACACGGTAGTTACCTATTTTGCAATGAATTTTTGGGGACCCTGGGTCTTTGTACTTAGGAGTTGTATTGTTATGGATAATTGAACTTACATGAGTAGCTAAAAAAGCCTTCTTTTGTACACTGAGATTTTGCTTTCGCATACACATATCCTTAAGGAAATTGGCATAAGTAGGAATCTGCCTAATTGCATATAATAATGGAAGGTTGATCGTGACTTGCTTAAAAACCTCCAATATGTCGTTAAAGTTGGATTCCTTCTTTGTTGGTGCTAACAGTTGTGGGAACGGGGCTCTGGGCACAAAATCTAACTTATGAGGAACTACATTGGGCTTTTTAGAGACTTTGTCAGTCTCTTCAGCTACTGGCTCAAAAGGGTGAACTACAGTATATTCACTATCATGCATGGTTACCTTGTTGTCTACCACTTTACCATTCCTAAGGGTTCTAATTGCATTCATATATTTGATGATTTATCACCAGAAGATACTTCATGAACTCCTCTAGGATTGGGTTGGGTATGACTAGGAAACTTACCTTTTTCTCTCAAAGACTCATTCAACTGACTAAACTGGGTTCGTAAATCGTAAATAGACTGAGAGTTAGCCTGGATCATCTTTTTATTGTTCTAAATTTTGTTCAACCGACTGCTGAAACTTAGCAGTGTTATGACATAAAAAGGTGAGAGACTATTTTATACTCATGCGCTTCTTATCTGAATGGTTCTGAAATTATGCTGGTCCTGAAGGATTCTTAGTATAGCCAAAACCTGGGGGAACCTTAGAATTATTAGACTGACCTTAACTCTGTCCCTTAGACCAAGAAAGGTTAGGATGGTTTCTCCAACCAGGGTTTTAGGTTTCTGAATAAGGGTCAAACTTCTGATGGTTATCAAATCTAGTGTTATTATAAAGAGAATGGGCTTGCTCTTCAATAGTCATTCCTTCCCAAAATGACTTGGGCTCAATTCCACAACTAGATTGACTCAGTTCTATAACTTCTAACCTTTTTGATATAGCTGCTATTTTGGCATCTGATTCAAAAGATCCTTCTACCCGATTGACATTTCCTCTACTTAGAAGAATTGTTTTCTAGGACTCCCTACTATTTTCCCATTGCTGGTTTTTTTTTGGAGATTTCATTTGAAAATATCATCGCACTGTCGACAGTTTTATTTTCAAACCCACCTTTGCATAAAGACTCAACCATGGTTGTTGTCGAATAATCTAAACTCTCATAGAGGATCTGAACTAGCCTTACTTTTTCTAAACCATGATGAAGATATTTTGATAATAATTCATTGAAACTTTCCAAATACCTATACAAAGATTTTCCCCCTTGTTGAGCAAATGTGCAAATATGCTGCCTAATAGATTATGTTTTGTGACTAGGGAAAAACTTTTGAAAAAAAAAGCAGATGCAAGTCGTTCATAGGTTTCAATAGACTCATAAGTCAAACTATAAAGCCAAGATTTGGCTTTGTCTCTTAGTGAAAAAGGAAACAATCTAAGTTTCAATGTTTCATCAGTTAGGTCGTTGATCCTGATGGTACTACATATTTCCTCAAAATCCCTAACATGGAAATAGGGGTTTTCATTTTCTTTCCCTAAGAAGATTAGGAGCATCTGTATGGTCCCAGGTTTTAACTCATAATTTGCTTCAGTTTCAGCTAACTTGATACAGGATGGACGAGAAGTCCTAGTCGGGTTCAACAAAGCTTTTAAAGTTGGCATTGCTGGCACTATAAAAGGACTAGGTATAACTTCTTTACACAGTGTCAAGTTCTCAAAATTGAAATTTCCAAAAACAAGGCCCTCAAAATAAGAGTCTTCGGGGTCCTCGTTTCTAGGGAAATAACTACTAGGTTGGTCACTAATCAAACGACCTAGAGTATCTCTTTTCCAAGCTCGCTCAATGATGGTTTCGAGCGGTCTTAACATACACTAAAAAAACTAAAAGATAAATCCTAATTGGAAGGGAATTCTAAACAATCACAAGCAAGGCGACTCAACCAAATCAAACATATTGAATCTAGCAAACAAATAACATGATGGCCCCACTTAGATTGTTTCTAGACCAACTTCTATTCTTTCAAAAGGAAACTAGTTATAGTATTAGCAAACCTCTTAGAACGATCCGAATCAGATTAAGTCGAATAGAAACAGGATAAGCTGTAAGGAGCTTTGATAACCCTGTCTCTCTGGCAAAGTTTCCTTGGGTTACAAGGCGGCTCGAATCTTTTTAAAATAATTTTCCTGAACTTTGAGTTGGGCTACCAGAATAACCAATTCGGTCCTGTTGAATGACTTTATTATAAGCTTGTTACCCTATCGGTCTCTTTCTAGTCAAAATTTTAAGCTTATGTTCGTGTTTGGTAACGTTTTCCTAAGGCGTGCAAGAAGGAAACGGTGATGAAATTCGAGTCCTTATCTTTTATGGCCAGTTCTTGCCCTTTACTAGAAAATAAATCTGTATTCAGTCCTCAACATATATGCATTACGAAGGAATACAGAAAATCCACTTGCAGGGGTTTCGTGGATTGATAGAGTTTTATCTCCCGTACCAGACGGCCGATGAACCATTGAAGTCGACTCGGGCCACTGACTCCTGTGTTAGTGTACGAACCCAAGGGGCTGAGACAAGTAATTGTCGTCCTTCTTTGTGTAGTTTATATTTAATACTACCCTTCTGTAGGGTTTAAAAATAAAAATACTGTCCAAAAATGTCTTAAAGTGTCCAAAATTTTCTAAAATAAAAGAAAATTACAAAAATAATTAAAGATTTCTTTATACAGTGTTTTTTCTAAATTAAAATAACAAATAAAAATATTTCTTTTGTCTTCTTTCCCGTTCTTATAGCTTTAACTTTACTCCAAGTTTTTTAATCACCAAAATCTTTGGCTCAATTTCTTTTCTTTTTCGTTCCAAAACCTGTAGCAAAAGAGAAATATCCAAAAATGTAAAATATAACAAAATAATAAAAATATAAAAATAAAATAATACTAAAAACAAAAATTAATCTAAAAATAGAACCTAAAAACTAATCCGCGTCGATGACGCCAAAAACTAATGTGTTTTAGAAATAGTGGTAAAAGATTCAATACTCAAATTTGTGAAGATTTGATTTTTAAACATAATTTTAATACTAAAACTAAAGAAGATTAAATTAAAATTTATTTAAGATTATGGAAAGAACTGAGACTGAGGATTCCACAATTAGCCAATTTTTCAAGTGATTTAGTATTAATAATTATCTTGCAACTCATATATTCAATTGATTTTAAATACCGCCAAAGTTAGATTTTCAAATAATAGTTGTAAATCAAAAGTATGAGACATCCATATCCCTAAACTAAGGATGACCCATAAAAAAAACACAACTAATTGATAAAAATTATTATTTCAAATTTAATTCAAAGCAAATAATCATAAAAGAATTGCAAAACTTAATTAGATAAAAATATTCCACTTTATTATTGGAAAAATGGCTTCCTTCTTCGCCTCAACAATGGGTTCTAGATCCTCATGTTGTAAACACTCTCAAAATATGCATTCATGGCTCAAAAATTATTTACAAAGATGAAAAAAGTGAAAATTGTGTAAAACATGGAGTTTGCAACGGTGCAATGGCGTTGCAGGCAACTGATTCTGTTTCAGAAGAGAAAGTGCTTCCGTGAAGATAAACGTTGTTCTTTTGGAGATATACGTTACAAATGGTTGAAGGAACCGTCGCAACTAAAGATAAATGTAGCAAAGGCGAAGATATCCGTTGCTGTTCAGTTGAAGAAATCGTCGTCGTATCCTTGTTCTTCACGTTCAGCAGCAACAATATTTTTTTTCCTGTTTTTTTTTCAATTGAAGATCCGTCCTTTTTAATCGATATCTTTGTTTTATATATGCTCATGTAACCCTAACAACCAATCCTAATCGATAAGGACTAAAAATAACCATTCCAAACCAACTTAGATTCGTTATTTATCCAAATCAGGGAAGAACTCCTTTTTCTGGATGTGATACGACTTTGCAACCATGTTTTACGGAGATAAACATTTACGTAAACGTGTTTTGATTAACTTTAGTTGTTTCTTCCCTTTTAGAAGTTAAAAACACGTTTTAAATCCCCTAAAATTCGGTCCCCAATCCACAGAACTTCATCACGCGATAATCATCCCGTTTCCCGCCATTTCCTGGTTTGAACTTAAGAAGGAGGATCCCCCTAATCCAAAACTCGGGTGCTTTCATCACCGGGGTGTCCTTATCCAAATTTAGGGTGCCTTTAACACTTTTTAATCCAATTTTTATACAAACTTTTATTTCCCAAAAATACCTACAAACACATAAAATAACCCAATAAGTACAAATAGAGCATTAGTAATAACAGAGAATTGTGAACAGTTTAGACACAAAATTGTGTCTATCATCATCCGGAAATGTGGGGTTTTCAACGGGCACCACTATAGTCATCCAGCAACAGCTTCTCAGGAGGTCATCCATTCCTGGATTACTCCTTCCCGAGCACGCTTAACAGCAGAGTTTTTTGCCAACTCTGGAGCCAATTGTGTTGAGAAGACCTCGTTGTTAGGAAATGATAAACCATTACCTATATTCTATTCGGGGAACCCTATCTGCCGAATCGGGGGTATTACAATAGTCCACCTGGAAAAACCATTTATCTGGAGGTCCAAAAAAGGTTTGAAAATAGAAATGATCTACCTGCTATCACCACAAACGTGTGAACCAACCACGTCGTCGAAACCAATTCGGAAAACAGACAACATATCAAAACCACTTGAATCTCAACATTATTAGGGCATAAAAAACAAAAACAAAAAAAGAAAAAAATCAAAATTATTTATCAAAATCATCTATCTTCTTAAATCATCAAACGAAAAACCAAAAACACAATCATCAAACAAAAGTGAAACTAAAATCATCAAAAAAAACATATTTGAAAAGAAAAATTAATCAACAATCATCAAAAAAACAGATCAAAAATCGTATTATAGAAGAAGAAGAAGAAGATATCAATATATATCAATATATATGTATGATCCTATAATACATATCAGTATGTACTGAAGGAAAAAGTGTATGATCCCACAGTACATATTGATTTGTAGGATCCAACAGTACATATCGATATGTACTCAAAAAAGTGTATGATCCCACAATAGATATCATTACGTACTGAAGGAAAAAGTGTATGATCCCACAATACATATTTATGTTTATCATCCTACAATACATACCAATATGTGCTGGGTAAAAAACTAGTTTATGTAAGATCCAAAGTACATATTCATATGTATTGGATAAAAGCATCACAAATGTTTGTGTCGCTATATTTTTTTTTGTTGTGTATGATCCAACATGAAGGAAAAAATGATTTGTTGATGCTTGAATACAAACCAATGTGTACTACTGGATCATACAAACACCCAAAATTTATAAAAATGTGTACTAGAAAAAACCCAAAATATATACTGGCAAAACCAAAAATATGTACTGTAAGATCATACATAAATCCAAAAATATCTTTAGAAAACATATTATCTTCTTCTTCTTCTTCACCGGAATCTTTTTCTACTCATTCTTTATCATCACTTGCTTCTCTTCTTCTTGATCGCTTTCATACTTTGTTCTTCTTCATCCCCCTTTTCCACCATATCTTATTCTCTCTAATTAAAACCTAATTCTTAAAATACAAATCAACAATCACAAAAATCAATAAAATCAAAATCTTCATCTGGATTTCTTCTCATTTGAGTTCAAAACTATAGATCCAAAAAGAAAGAGGCATAAGATAGATGCACTCTTTCATTTTCGACGATTATCAATTGAAGCCAAACAAAAAATGGATAACCAAGAAGATCGAAGAAGAAAACTCTCTCTCTCGCACTGCTTCTCTAGATTATAGAAGGAATGGCGTTTTTATAATTAAAAAACACATGACATACACCCCACATGTAATGGATCATCGCATAACATTTTTTCTCCAAAAACATAGAAAAGGACTAGCGACTAAAACAAGTTTCATGGGTAGATCAGCCATTAAACGGGTCCTCAAAATAGGATTATCTAGCAAATTTTAGTTTCTAAATTTTATTATTTTGTTATCCATAGGATATAATTGAAAGAAAAAAATACCTAAAAGTATCAATCTCTCCTTTATTTCCTTAAGAATTGTGCAAACTTAAAATAAATCAAATTTTATGAAACGGGGGAGTATGTGGTAATATTGTCTAGACTTTCTCTTGGTAAAAAATTCCTTACATGGATATAAATTCTTAAGTATTAGAGCAAGAACTATGGGTAGAGATCTCTCATTCAAAGTGAATGAGTTTCGCCAAAATTTAGCAAATTAGGTTCCACTATGGGTAGGGGAAGGAGCATCTTTCACCCAAAGTCTTTCATACGCTTATTCACTTGAAAGGTGCTCGCTAGTCCTCACTAGACGGGTACATATCAGCCGTCTATGCCAAACGGGGGAACTTTCCCCATCTAGGTAGTTTTTTAATATTAAATTCCTAATACATGGGTCATACCTAGGTTTTTATAACTAAAATAACTAAATTTATTACCTAGACTGGTAATCTTTCCCCGTCCAAGTGAAATTTTATACTAGACGGGGAAACTTCACCCGGCTAGCCTCACTACTTCACTACCTCATAATGCAAACATCACTCCTTCACCTATTCACTTATTCATTTTGAAATGGATAGAGTTTTCCCAATAGCCTTTGCTCTTAGGAATTAAAAAAAATCACCTTCAACCCATATTCTGGCAACGGACCGGGTTTGGATCAACCCGTGGAGGGTTAAGTCCACGGGTTGGCGGGTTGGACCTAATTATAATGTGCCAATAGGAATGACAAGAACTAGGGCTGCACATCGATCGGTCGGCCCGTTTTTTTGTCAAAACCGGCCACTGAGCCGACCACCCCTTCGGTTCAAAAAAATAAAACCGGTACCGAGCCGACCTACACCCGGTTCGGTTTTCAAACCGGTCCGACTCGGCTCGGTTCGGTACCGGTTTAATACGGTTTTTGTACCGGAAGTTGAATCTTTTTCATTCATAGTTACTTTCTGTTCAACACAAAATCATAATCAGTCAAATTATTACAAAACAAAGAAAAATAAAACATATCTCAACTTTCCTATAAATAATTAAGTAAAAACTAAAAATTAAAAGATAAAAAAACTGTAATCCTGTGGGTATCAGTCATCATCTTCTTAAATTCTTCAAAATTAGCATTACCCTCACCATCATCATCAACATAACTAATTATATTCTCGAACAATCATGAACAATACATACCGCACCTAAAACTTTCAAAACCATATGAAAGTCAACAACATAAATCAAACCATTCTTATCTATATCATGAAACAACTGGGAAAAAAAATAATTCAAGAAGTGGTAGTGGTACTGAGCAATCAATCAGTATTAATGATTAGAACATTCACAAGAAAATCTATTAAAAACCTAATTTTAGAAAAACCTAATTTCAAAATACCCCAATTTAAAAAACCTAGGGTTTCATTTTCATGAAAAAAACTAAATTTGATTTATATGAAATAATCTTTCGATCAAAATTAAAACAAAACCAAATCATTAAAATCAAAAGGAGAAATCAGTATATTATTGTTGATAAAACTCATTAGTAGTTTGAAAAAAAAGAAGAAAAAACAACGAAAAAAATTAAGAATAAGAAAAAGAAGGAAAAAAAAAAGCAAAGAAGAAAAAGATGTTGGTGGATTACGAAGTACTGATCAAGGTGATGGGGGTGATGGTGATTCTGGTGGTGGTGGCGGCTGTTCTGTGAAAAGTCTGAAGAAGGAAGAAAAAGAATTGAAAGAGAGGCGAGTGAAATGATAGTAGTTAGAGTTATGATTTAGGTATATATGTGATAGGTGGATTGTTATGATTATGTTTAATAATATACTATCTATGGTTTAAATTATTCGATTTTTTCGGTACGCTCGAAAGATTATACACCAAATACCGTACACCGAGCCGACTATCCTATGGTTCTGATTATCAGTACCGATACGGACCGTTGGATTCTCAGTTCGGATCGTTTTTGGTCTCGGTACAAGCGGTTCCGACACGGTTCTATCGGCCCAATCCGTTTTGTGCAGCCCTACCAACAACTAGTTCAGGCAAAAATATTAAATGGTTGATGAGGTTTGAACCTCAGACCACTAGGTTATTGAGTGGTATTACATCCACAATTCTAGCTACCAATTACTGAAATACTAGTTAGTTTTTCCCTTCTCGTACTTCTGTGTAAGATAATATTTAATTTACTAATCGGTCAAAGCCCTAATACATCAACGGTTTATCTTTTTCTTTTCCAAATAATAGCCGCCCTAAAAAAACTACCTAAAAACCCGCCCTTTACATTTCTCTCGATAGTAGGCTTAAAAATAGTCCCCTACTAATCTCCGTAAGTGTGGAACCCGCCCTCATATAAGATGACGATTTTAGAGGCAGTTTTCAGAACGGTCTATTAAGAATCATTATAAACAAAAGAAGTTGAGTGGATCCTCCTCGTTAATTACAAAGTACAAACACAGAAGAGTTGGTATTGTTAAGTTATTCAAGTATTATGATTTTCACCAAATTTTAGTTACTGATTAGGGGGTTTATATCCGGTCAATATCAATTATGTTGTCAGCTATTTTTAACGTTTTATTTCAAAAAGATTGTCCAAAGAAAAGAGGAGAATCTTTATTTGTTGTTCTATATGTTGTCAGCTGATTTCTTTATCAAACTTCGAATTCCGGCAAATCATACTCGGCAAAATCAAACAATATGACTGAACTCTAAATATATAATCGTCGTAATTTCTTTGTTCTAAGTTCTAACAACATATAAATGTGTCAACTGTTCTTTGAACATATAAAGTGTAAATTATTCCTAAATTTTAAGAGTAAAACACTATAATTGTTAGTAAAATCAAGAGAATTAAACGGTTTGGCGGGTTAACCCGTGGGTTAGGCGGATTAACCCGTAATCCACGGGTCTTAAAAGACTAACCCTAATCTGGTCCTATTAACCAATAAATCGGGTTAGTCTGGGTTTACACGGGCCGGGTTAGAGCTGACTTGTAGACCCTAATTGTCAGGTCTACATATTCATTTTAATCTCTTAGTATCTTACGTGTCATATAATAATTGGTTAACAATATTTCTATTTTTATTTTCTAATTTATTGCATTAATAAAAAAAATGACTAGGTTGGGAAGACGTTCTCTATGTGAATGTTTAGTTCCACGTCATCTACGCGTTGGTTTAAGAAGTTAAGGTTAGAGAAGGATTTTAGAAAAAAATGGATATGTATCCTATGTGGATTTAATCATTTATTCTTACACACAATCCAGTAAAGAAGCTCTTAGACTTTAGACATACTTGATGGTTTGGTGGCTTGCAAGTCTTTATTTCTGGGTGTCTCGGATATCAGCTAACTTCGTATACCTAAGGGGTATATCAAAATGATTTCCTTTGGTGGAAGACATATTTTTGTTAAAAGAAGTTAACAGCAGATACTATAGTTATAGAAAAAACAATTAAAAGTATGAAGATTTTTTTCCAATTAACTTTGTTAAATGACACAACATATGTTATGTTCTTGAATTATAATTTTCCCCAAAATTAAAGGGAAAAAAATGGGATAATTATTCTCTTGAGAAAAACACGGTTAATTCATCCGAAGACTAAGGTGATGATTTAACGTCTTTAAGAATCAAAATATTTGTACTTATAGTGTATGTGTTTTTTTTTTAACGATACAAATATATTATATGCCATTATTTTGAAATTTTTCTTAGGAGCATCAAATTCTCAGCGGCAGTCCTGATTAATCATACTCTAATGAATTTTTCTACACATATCTTTATATATATATATATGTCCGAAAGTGTTTCTTTGGGTGGGTGGGGGGGTGGGGGTGATGAGTATGTAAACACTGCATAGATTACATCTTAGTTTACAATTACTAATTCTCTATTTTGTACATATTTGATGGTTTTCTTTAGTTTTACAGTATTTGAAAAATAAAGCTCGATTGTACCAAAATGTGGAACTTTTCCCGTAAATTGGACAGAAACAGAAGCCAAGCTCATATGTTACCTTGCTATCTCGATACATGGATGGGTTGAGCCCATCATGACTGAAGAAAAAATTATACAAGGGTGTAAATATGGACCCAGTTAAGTCCTTGACTTGTAGCTTGTGATATGGAAGGGAAATGGGAAAAATGGAATTTCGACATCATGAATGAGAATAATATATGGGAGTGTATATTGTTTATATATGCAACCAAAGTTGGAAATTTAACTATCCTTGTTTGTACAAAATTTGGATGATCAACATAATATCTTCCACCTATGGAAACATATGAGAAAATCTCATAAACAAGGAAGAAAATAAAATCATTAGTTAGAAATCTACATATTTTTCATATTTTCCATAATTTTTATTCCATTTATTTAGTAAGATATATAATTATATACTATACTAATAAAATGATAATATTTGGTGAAGATTTTGAAGACTGGGTATAAAAAGGGGACAAATACACATGAAGAAGGGAGTTCATTTTTCCGGAGTTTGTCCGACGGTTCGAGCAATTAAATTAGTTTAGGATTTTATATCATTTTCTTTTTCTTTCTTCTTAGTTTTTCTTCTTTCTTTTGTAATGGAAAGCTAATTCTCTCCATGGGGGTTGAAGATGAAGCCAATTATACTGTGTAACTAATTCACATATAATAAATATTCTTTTGGTCTATAATTTTTTCATTAATTTCTTTTCAGTTAAAGCTCATTCTTTATTATTTTGAACAGTCTTCGGCTATTAATTTTTTATAAACAAAAGAGAATATACCGTTTTGGTATAACAAAAGTTGTAATAGTTGTTTTAACCGTAATATTTTTCAAGATCTATCGGTTTAGTCCTAGATAGTCTCGAGTTATTATATGAATATTTTCTAGAGATTGCATGAGTAGTTTAAGAAATTAATTGGTGGAATTTGAAAACCCTGGTAATCTTTTATTATTAGTTTATTTATTTTCTTAGTTTTTTTCCCTTCGTATTTTCTAAATCTATATTTTGATCTTTTTAGCATAATTTAATTGTAAATTTAAAGTAGCAATTGATTTAGCCTCAGTAGAACGACCCGTATTTCGCATATTATCTCATCGATAGTTGTGCACTTGCAGTCAACAATTAAAATTCACATCTGTTTTAGGGTGAAAACAAGTGTACTGCAAAGTGGTACTTTCAAGTAGGTTCGAGAGAGCAAGCTTGAACGGGACGAGCCTAAACAATAAATGGCCATTCATGTCCTGCTTTGATTACAAAGATGGAAAGGATTTGGGTAGGTCTTAGGGGAGGGAAGCAAAGAAGATTGAGAAATATCAGTAGTATATGAATAAGAATGAATTCTCCGTAGAGGAATCACTAATTTGTGAGTTTTTGGTTTCTTCATACTGATTGTTTTGTTGTGTGTTTCTGTCTTGTTTCGAATAGATGAGAATCATTTATTTATAGTTTGAAGAGGACACACAGATATTCTCGTAATTTGTGTAAGTTACGAAGAGATGGAGAAGTGATAATTGTGGAGATTGTAGTGGGATGGTGCCCGGAAAGTAGGGAAGACCTGTCTGACCACTACTCCCCATCCTCTCAACTGCTCTGTAACTGTCCACTTCTTGTTACCTTCTTTTCATGGAGGTTGTGTAACCACCCACGATGTCGTACACCGTCAGACCAATAACCCAATAAGAATCCCCCCATGTTGTATTTGATATCTCGTGGAAATATTGGAGTTATAAGCCACTATGGTTTTGATTAATTCAAGTCAAGTCAAATGACCTGCTAAGTCAGTGAGGTAAGTTATGCGACTCACTGGATTGATAACCGGACTGATTAATGTTGATTCTGGGAATTTTAGTGGTCATGTACTTGTTTAAAAATAACATGACATATTTAATGGCTAAGTATTAGCTCAGAAGCGACTTATCGTAAGTCTGAGAGGCATTTGAGGACAAATGTTGTAGAGGGATTCTTGAGCAAGGAGACCTGCTGGAATTCATACAGGACTCAATGTAGGACTCATATTAAGAAGAGAGGCGTAATTCTGAGAAAAATAGCTAGCAAAACTAACACTAGCTACTTAGCGTAAATAAGAATGTTTTAGCTCAGGAGTAAGACGAATATGCACATCTTCTGGTAAATATTAATTATATTAGGGATTGGAATCTAATACCAAGGAGGTTTGAAGTTAGCACTTCAATTGTATAGTTAGCACCCGGGTTTTAGCATTAACGTACCTGTGGCTAAGTCGCTAAGTATGAGTATGTTAGGCCAACTGGCGTACTAGAGCTTGAGACCTATTGGAAAGTCATGGAGGACGCTAGGGATGCATTTGCCCATATGGGGCATACCAGAGAAGCTAGAGACGTATTAGCCATTATGGGGCGCGCTAGCCTTTGGCTAAAGACGCATAAGAGCTAGGTGATGCGCCAAGCTTGCTAGTGACGCATAAGATGCCGGGACGCGCTGGGCTGGCCACCAGGGACGCATAGGAGCTATGGCGCATAGGAGTCAAGGGACGCATAGGAGCTATGGTGCATAGGAGTCAAGGGCGTCACAGATCCAAACAAGGGTGCCACGAAGAGGCAAGTGCGCTAAGGCTAGGGATGCATAGGCCATGGGCGTTGAGGGGAAGCTAAGGGCGTATATGAACTTGGCTAGGAACCAAGGGCGTCTCGGAGCTGGCAAGGGCGTCTCGGAGCTGACAAGGGCGTCACGGAGCTAAGGACGCAACTTTGGAGGCGCATATGCCTTGTGGCGCATTTGGCAACTAGGGTTAACGCATTTGGCACTTAGATTCGAGTTAGCACTTTGGTGCTAGGATTTAGGTGCCAAGGTTATGATACGTTGGCTAAGGCCTTATTAGGCTAAAATGTGTTAGCTAAGACCATTTTTTATTAGTTAGCGCTTCTCAGGTGTTAAGCTTCAGTGCTAGGAAAGTTAACACTTTTGGCGTTATTGTGGCTAACTGGTGCCAATGCAGTGCTAAGCTAAATAACTAATGCTATCTTGGCGCTAATATGAGAAAAGGATAGGGTTAGCCTAGCTGAGAGTTTCAATGCGTTTTTATGGCATTGCTTCTTGATTTTGGCGCATCCGAGAGGAGTGGCGCATTATTTGTGGCTTATATTTAAGCAAAGTGCTATGATAGCACATTTAATCTCAGAGGAGCAATTTGAGGAGCATTAGTTGCGAATGAAAGCGTTAAGCTATAATGCATTTCAGGGTTTAAACATTAGCTATTACCGAGTTTGGTAGATATTACCAGAACATTGATGCACACTCGAAACAAGTTCAAGGAATTCAGCCGTGGAATTTTATACGACTTGAGACTAGTTTGATATGGCATAAATATTGTGAGTATTGAGGAGGCCACGAGGCCAATTTAGAATGTTTATAGTTATTTATAGAAGACTCAAGTTTGCTTTATAATGGTGGGAAACCCATCTAGGAGATTGAGACTTATTATGTAGAAATTATTGACTACATTATTAGCATGGAATGCCTGTAGTCTTTTTTAGATATTGCATCCTTAATTCGCCTGCGGAATATAAGGAGGAATACAATATTTTGTGTTTGGGGTGAAGTCAGAAGTATGCGCACAAGTATATTACTAGGAATCAATAACAAACATATTGAGTTAGGAGCAAACATGACTAGTATATCCATACGGGGATGTATCACGAGGGTCGTAACGATTGAGTCGTACTCATGAAATTGAGGCGTGAGGATACCAAAGTCTCTCTCAAGTTCATGGAGTCAGTCGTAGACGAGTCATGAGGATAAAACAAGCATGGTTGGTGCATCTAGTAGGGGATGTACTCGGAGTCGTGTCTATGAGGCCCTAAGGCCGAGAACCGATTCTCGAGAAGCCGAGAGACGAGTCTTAGTTATGAGGTTGAGAGGTAGGTCTCGCTTATAAGGTCAAGAGATGAGTCTGCTAACGAGGCCGATACATGAGTCTCGCTCATGAAGTCGAGACTTTAGTTTGGCTTAAAGGCTAATTTTTACAATGAAACTCGAACCGAATTTTAAAATGACTATTTTTCCTTTGCCATGAAAAACCACCATCTACACCTAGTTACTCAATTTTCTCAGTATCCCTGTTCATACAACCAAGGTTTTTAAATCGTGAATTGAATTGCGACTCATTTTTTATTTTTAAGAATCGATTTGTATGTTGAATCGTGAATTGAAGATTCACAGTTGATTTTCAGTGTGAAGTAAATAATTATCAAATATGTATATAATAAGTAAAACTTGGATAATGATTTAAGATGTATACAATATAACGAGAAAATAAGTATAAATATAAACTAGTAGTTTTGTGTGGACTTGGTCCAAATAAGTTTGAAGTTCGAAAATTTAACAAAGCAAAGGTACGATTTGCTCATTTATCCCTTTTATGGCTTATTCAACATGAGTTAGCCATCTGTTGTCCTGTACATATAAACAATTTTAGCCACCTGCACATCTAAACACTTTTATTAGGTTAGGTGTCACTTCCTTGTTGACTTAGGTTAGAAAAAAAAAACAAACTACTTCTAAGAAAAATCACTCGTTCTGCATCTAATTACCCAACTTTCTCATGGAAGTATCAACAACAACTCAAAAAAGGAGGATAAGCATTGGCCTAAGAAGAAGATGGAGTCTGTATGTAGGTCAATATCATATAAAAGAAATGGGACTGAGTATTCATGTGTTTCAAATCAAGATACTCATTACTTATAATTATAAAAGAAAATTGGAAATCAGCTCAAAGTCTAGGAAAAGATTGTTGAAAGTTGAATAGTTCATCTTCTTCTTTATCTTGTTAATTGAGTAGAAGATGAAGAAATAATAGTATTACTAATTTGCTAAAGCGTCAACATGACTCCAATTGAAAGTAAAGAAAGAAAAAAGTTTTATCTTGTTCATCTTCGTAAACAACAAGCATAACCATCATCAAAAATCACCAAAAGTTATATCATGGTTTTAGGGTATTTTGATGTTTCCCACGATATGAGATCATCGAGATGTAAAGAAAAAAAATCAAACTTGAAACAAATATATGGTTAATATCAATCAAGATTTATGTTTACTGAAGTAAATCACTCTATTACAAGTATTATGTTTTCAAAAGCAAACAACTTGTTGATTTACAAGATTGGCATTTACAGATATAAACAAATTGTTATGTCCCAATCAGTTAAGTCTAGCAGATAATCACACCAATGATTAAAGTCTTCAATCTTCAAAATAACAACCTGCACAAACAACTTGATTTATGTATAGATTTTTCACAGAACGGTGTCTATTAACAATAGAAAATCAATAGATTTGATTCAGAATTTGTATAGCCCGATCTTCAAAGTTCTAGAGTGGTCTTATTGCAAAAGATAAAGACCATGGAATAAACAAGAACTTATCTAGAACATAGCTATGCGTTAGTCACAAGCAGTGCAGTCCATAACGGTCGGTACGGCCGGTATACCGCCGGTTTTACCGGTTTCGGCCGAAAAGCGAGACGAAATCCGATATACCGGTAAACGGTATTTGACCGAAAATATCGGCCGTTATGGACTGTACCGGTTTGGCCGGTACGGCCGGTATTGACCGGTACAATCGTTTTTATTTTTTATTTTTATTTTAAAAAAATAAAAAATAAAAAAAATAATTTATTCTTGTTTTAGGGTTTTCAATTGTTACTCATGTTTTTTATGATATTTTAGAATTATATATGCATATGATAATATCTATAATTAATCTAATGATCTTAAAATTGTAATATCTTTGTTTAATTAGTATTTTAGACGATAAACTTTGAAGTTGTTCTTGTTTCTTTTGTATTTCCAGTTTAAACTTTGTATGAAATCTATGGATCTATATATTTTGGATGAATACTAGTTTATCTTTTTAAACTTTGTGAAAAAATGTTTGTTATAATGTGTTAAAATATATTTATAGTTATAAAATGTGAACTAGTATTTTTTCATAAAATTATAGGTATAAAATATATGCACCGATATTCCACCGATATTTAAACCGAAATTTCCCCGGTATACCGGCGTACCAGTGTATCGCTCTCGACCGGTACGAACCGAAATCCGGTATGGTACAACCTTGGTCACAAGTACAATCATAAAAAACGAAATACTGATCTAATTTTTCACCCACGGTATTTCTAGCACTTCTTGATCCCAAATAAGGATTTAAACAAGTTAATCGAGTTTTCATCGCAAATTGAATCATGACTACTAACTCCCTACGATTAACTTCTACATGACTTTTTGTGTTATGGGATGAGTTTGTATACAAGATTTCACTATCTATAATGTTAGGACCAAGGCTTGTTTGGAAACAAAAATAAACAATTTTGAATCTTACAGATATGTAATAACTACATTTTCAAAATTAGCATTATTTTTGATATTATATAATTATACTATCATATATAACTTATTTATAATAAATACAAAAATATTATTTCTTTTAAAAATATATAATAAACAAGTTCTATAAACCCGTGCAAAATGCACGGGATAGTTCAATAATAAGATTTCGCATAAACATTGCATTCTCTTCACCGCTCCGGCTTACACTCGTCATTTGTTATTGGGTCGATCATTTTTCGAAATCATATAGCTGATAGTTAATCTTATCCTATTTGTAATGTCTGCAGTTTCTCTCCATGTCAAAAAATCATTTGTAAGGACCCATCTCAAAATCAATATATGAGATGTTTTCTCTACAAAAAACTTGATTTAAAGAGTAACAATATTACAGCGTTACCAAGTTGCATAAACAAACTCCATAACCTTCATTATTTTGGCATTTCTAGTAACTCAATTGGGTGTGTGTTTAATATAGAGCATCTGGTGCTGTGGTCATGCAATCTGACATGATATTATTGTGGCAGAGATATAATAAAGTGAAGAAGACTAATGGCTGCAAACAAGTGTTTCATTAATTCACTCATATACAAATATTGATTGTGCAACCATGCTTTTATACTACTTGAACAATAACTGACTTTGCTAATAATTTGGAAACATGATACCATGACTGACCACTAACCCATAAACATAAAATAACCAACCACTAACTTATTGACTCCACTAAGTAACTGACCCCTAAAAGGACTCCAACAATCTTAGACTTAATTTGAATCAATTCTCAACACTCCCCCTTGATCCAAACTCACATACTCCTAGTTGAGATGTAAAAAACTGAAGCTTAGCTTGCGGAAGCGACTTGGTGAAAATATCAACGGTCTGCTCATTAGTACCACAAAACTTCAGTACAATCTTTCCATCTGCAACCATCTTGCGTATGAATTGGTGCTGCACATCTATGTGCTTTGTTCTGCCATGAAACGCCGGGTTTTTCGCCATTGCAAGAGTGGACCTGTTATCGTAATATATCACAGTAGCTTCATTGTGATCAGGGTGAAAATCAGCAAGTAATTTTTTGATCCACAAAGCTTGCCATGCTGCAGCTGTAGCTGCTGCGTACTCCGCTTCAGAAGATGATAGAGCTATTGTGTCTTGCTTCTTTGAACTCCAAGTCACAGCCCCGGAACCAAGGATAAAAAGATTACCGGATGTGCTTTTTCTGTCATCTAAGCACCTTGCCCAGTCACTATCGGTATACCCAACCAATTTGAAGTCCGACACTTTAGTATACCAGATTCCAAATTTCACCGTACCTGCAACATAACAGAGTATTCTTCGAGCTGCACCAAGATGCTGCCTAGTTGGACTATGCATATATCTCGACACTATGCTTACAGGACAAGCAATATCAGGCCTTGTATGAGTAAGATAGTTCAGTCCTCCAACTAGACTCATGTATGCTGTACTATCAGCATGTTCAGTGCCATCAACGCGTTGCAACTTCTCATTAACATTCATGGGTGTTGCTGCATTTTCACAATTTGTCATGTGAAATTTTTTCAACAAGTCAGTGGCATACTTCTCTTGACATACAAAGATTCCATCCTCACTTTGCTTCACCTCAAGCCCAAGAAAATAATTCAACAAACCTAAGTCTGGCATCTCAAATTCATTCATCATACTAGACTTAAACTCATCAACCAAGGACTGACATGAACCCATATAAATCATGTCATCCACATAGAAACAAATGACAAGGAAATCTTCATTACCTTTCTTCTTGAAGTAATGAGTGGGCTCATTATCACTTCATGTGAACCCGCTTG
Organism: Papaver californicum; assembly: GCA_023531435.1. Taxonomy (NCBI): domain Eukaryota; kingdom Viridiplantae; phylum Streptophyta; class Magnoliopsida; order Ranunculales; family Papaveraceae; genus Papaver; species Papaver californicum. The sequence continues at coordinate 1,422,831 of JAJJMC010018473.1, read as the reverse complement.
CTAGAAAGAATGAGTAAATTCTACTATACCATGCACGTGGAGCTTGCTTCAGCCCGTAAAGAGCTCTCCTCAGCTTGTAAACCTTGTCTTCTTGACCACAAATACAATAACCTTCAGGTTGTGAGACATAAACCTCCTCTTCTAACTCTCCATTGAGAAATGCAGAATTCACATCGAACTGATACACCGGTAGTTGCAACTGAGCAGCCAAAGCAAGAAACATTCTCATTGTTTGAAATCGAGCAACAGGTGAGAAAGTCTCTTCATAATCCACTCCATGTTGTTGTGAGTATCCCTTGACCACGAGCCTTGCTTTGTGCTTCTGAATACTCCCATCAGAGTTGTACTTTGTGCGGAACACCCACTTGACCCCTATCAGATTCACGTCTGCTGGTTTATCAACAAGCTGTCATGTCTCATTCCTCTCGATGGCCTCCAACTCAGCTTCCATTGCATCTTGCCATATTCTATGTTCTACAGCTTCATCAAAAGAAATAGGACCGGAGACATATAACAGGAAGTTACATGTCCTATAAATATTTCTAAGTGAGCGAAAATACTTTGGAGGTGTCCCATCTAAGGTGCTGTCAGGTGAGTTTGGTGCTGGTGATAATGTGTTGTTGCTTGCTGGACTGCTATCGGATAGGATATTAGGTAATGTATGATTGCTGGAGTTTTTGGTTGGGCTGTCCGGTTGTGTAGAGTCAGGTGATGACGAGTTGCTGCTGTCGTTTTGCTCAGGTTCTGCAGGGTCTGAAAGTACTGCTGGTGGATGCTCAACAGTGCTCCATACCCACTTTTCTTCCTCATTGAACCTGACATCCCTACTTACAGTAACCTTGCCATTCACCGGGTTATATAGCTATATGCTTTGGATTCAGTACTATAGCCAATAAATATATATTTTTCAGATTTGCTATCAAGCTTGTGGCGTAAGTTAGACCGAACTAAAGCATAATCTATACAACCAAATACTTTCAAATGTCTTACTCGAGGTTTCTTACCTCTCCATGCTTCAAAAGGTGTCTGGTTCATGACTGCTCTGGTTGGTGATATGTTCAGCAAATACACTGTAGTTGCAACAGCTTGTCCCCGAAACCTGTTTGGTAACTCCTTAGCTTTCAGCATACTCCTGGCCATTTCAACCACTGTTCTGTTTTTCCTTTCCGCCACGCTATTTTGTTGAGGTATGTAGGGTACCGTAAGCTCTCTGAGTATGCCATACTCTTCACAATAACTAATAAACTCATGGCTCAGAAATTCACCACCACGATCAGTGCGGAGTGCCTTAATATTCCTGTCACTTTGATTCTCCACCAACATCTTAAATTTCTTGAAATATTCAAAGGCTTCAGATTTCAATTTCAAGAAATATACCCAACTCATCCGAGTGTAATCATCATTAAAAAGCAAAAAATATCGGCTTCCACCAATAGACTCTGTTTTCATTGGCTCACACAAATCAGCATGCACTAACTCCAAAAAAATGTGACGCTCTCCATGCCTTCCCAGAAGGAAATGGCTGCATTGTTTACCATACACAAACCCTTAAGAAAAAACATGTTCACCTATTTTTGGCAATCCTGCAACCATCTCATTTTGACTCAGGACCTTTAAACTTTTCACATTCAAATGCCCAAAACGAAAGTGCCATAGTCTAGTTTCAGTGTCGCCTTTAGCCATCAATGCACTAACAACATCATTAGACACCTCAAGGGGAAACATTCTGTTTTGTGTCATACGAATAATAACTATAGTATGACCAGATTTCTTATCAACAATGGCACAGTTATCACCCTCAAACAAAATAAAATATTCACTAGACATCAATTGACCAACACTTAACAAACTATGGGCTAAGCTAGGAACATACTGCACATTACGTATAAGTTTGACATTACCTTGGAAGGTTTTGATAGCCACGATACCTCTACCTTCAACATAGACTTGTTTGTCATCTCCAAGACGCACTTCTCCTTTTTGTATTCAAGATCTTTGAACAACGACCTTGATCCGGACATATGATTTGAGCACCCATTATCCACAAACCACACACTTTCAGTAGCATCAGTAACAACACTTGAGTGTGCCATGAACAACTTGTTTTCCTCTTCCACTTTCTCTGTGAAATTGGCCTTCTGCTCATCTTTCTGCTTGCTCCAACAGGCAGCCTCCTTGTGCACGTACTGCTTGCAATAATGGCACTAAATAATACTTTTGTTTTGACGCCCCTCATCATGGCATCCACGTCCTCTGCCTCCACCACGACTTCGGCCATGAAATCCACCTCGACCATGTCCACGACCTCTTGAATTTTCCGTCTTCCCCTTATAAGAAGATTCTCCATTCACTTGAAATGCCTTCTCTTCCACCTTTCCACCTGGTTTTCTCACTCTAACTTCATGAGCTAACAAAGAACTCATCAATTCGTCAAAGGTGTAAGTAGATAAATCCTTTGACTCCTCAATGGCAGGAACAAGATAATCAAAACTTTCATTCAAACTTCTCAACACTTTACCCACAACTTGTTCATTACTAATACTTTCACCATATGACTTCATTTGACTAACAATTTCAGTCACCCTAGACAGATAATTTTACATAATTTCCTTCTCACCCATCATTAATTCAGCAAAATTACGACGAAGTGTTTGCAATCGTACCTTAATTACTTTCCGATCACCCAAATACTCTTGCTTGAGTATCTCCCATGCTTCATGGGCTGAATTTGCTGCTGAAATCCTCGGGAAAATATCATCATCCAAAGCTGACTGAATGAAGAACAACGCCTTGGCATCTTTCTTGCGGTTCTCCCTCAGTTGTTGATCAGGCACATCTGGTGCCGGGTTCGGTTCAGTATAACCGTTCTCCACCAAATCCCACAATTCTTGGGACTTGAACATAGTCTTCATTTTAAGACTCCATAGATGATATTTCTCACCCTTGAAATTTGGAATCAGGGGTTGAGAGGAAGAAATTGCTCCATTACCTCCCATTTTCTTCACTCACTTTTGTGGGTTTTATGTTTGAGTTGCTCTCGTTCTCACTGGGTGGGGATCAAAACCTGGAAAAATATGCTCTGATACCACTTATTGTGGCAGAGATATAATAAAGTGAAGAAGACTAATGGATGCAAACAAGTGTTTCATTAATTCACTCATATACAAATATTGATTGTACAGCCATGCTTTTATACTATTAGAACAATAACTGACTTTGCTAATAATTTGGAAACATGATACCATGAATGACCACTCATAAACATAAAATAACCAACCACTAACTTATTGACTCTACTAAGTAACTGACCCCTAAAAGGACTCCAACAAACTTAGACTTAATTTGAATCAATTCTCAACAGATATATCCCCACTTTAGTTCACAAAATAACTCATCTTGATAGATTGGATTTTTGTCTGCTAATCGCCTATCATGACCTTTTCCTCTTTGGTTCCGCAAACTCAAAAGTATTACTTGCATAAATCTCTCAAGAAACAACCTCAACGGAACATTACAATATTTGCTTCATTTTGCTAATGATAAACATCCGGTCATGACATATTACCATCCGAGCCCAAAATCCATCTTGAGTGTTGCAGTTTGAGAGGTTTTATTAATTTTTATCTGTGACATATTACCATCCGAGCCCAAAATCCATCGCTCTTTGTGCAACATCTCTGTCCTCATCAACATCATTTACTGGTACATACCATTTGGAATCAAGAGCAATTCCAATTTTTCCCCTCTGTCTTTTCTGTAAGACAAAGTAAACAACCTCTTCTCAATTCATTCTCTTGTGCAAGTATAACAGTTATTCTATGTATATCAAGTTTGGGAGATTGGTTACCTTGAAATAATGTTGGTAAGTGCGATATGCAGTAGCATGAGATAAGAGGATATTGTGACCCACAATATATGGTTCAGTTGATGAATTCCCCTTCTCTGCAGGTAAATTTAAAGAGTTTAACGAATCGGCTGGACCAGAAACATTTTTTCAAACTTTTTTATATTACTTTCATCAACTTACATTATCTGATTGCTCAACCATCCATCATATCTATCCTCAAGTGCCTGTGGAAGGTCCCAGTGATAGAGGGTGACATTGATTCCTGATAGAGGCAGAAAAAATCTGTAAAAAAAAAGCCTTCTAGTAGTCCATTCGTAAATATATATGGTTAAAATTCTTGGTAATCCAATTGTATGTATATGTGGGTGGAATTTGGTCGTTGGATAGGTCTGAGGAATGAGGACCTTTGGATTATATCTATTTATCCAAATTTTCAAGTCTCTCAGAATATCACCTATAAGGGAGAGATTTCACTCATGCTTATTTTCATCCAAAAAGTCTCCCAAAATCCCAATAAGTAACAAATCCATGATTTTGAAGTCTTAATCCAATAACAAGAGTGTTTGAGTGACTTCTAACAAATCTTAATCCAATAACAAGAGAGTTTGGGAGAATTTAAAAGACTTGGAAAAAATCTCTATCCAATAACAGGAGAGTTTGAGAGACTCTCTGGAAATCTCAGTTGAATAACAGCATATTTCAAAATTCTATATAAATCATTCTAAATTCCAATTGACTACCCCTGTTAATAAGATTTGATGTGCAATCCTCTCTCATATCCAGAAAAACACACTGCTACATTTGATGGAGAAAACACAAGGTCTATTTTCTTTAAGATTTCCCTATTTGTTTTCTCTCTCCGAAATCATAGCAAAATATTTGGACGATTTACTAAGGTAGAGTCATCGTGGATCACTTAAATTAGTGGAAAACTCTAATATAATTTTTCAACAAACTTTATTACCATTGTGAAAATAGGATAAAGATTCAATTGAACAACCTATGTAGATGTTATAATCTAGACAACATAGGTATGAAAGCATGGATAGTAAAGATTAAGATGTAAAACAGTAGTATAAAAGCTTAATGATTATCTAAAATAAGATCCTCTTCTCCTTGGATCTGAGGCTACGGTTAGTATGACTACAAGAAAAACGGGTTTAAGCGCCTAAAATCTTAGCAAGAGCTCGGAAATTTAGTCGCTTAAATAGTTTAAGCGTCTAAAATTGCAACTAGCAAAATTTTTGGCGGCAATAAACATGTGTCCACTATTATTTAGCAACGAAAAAAATACACTTAATTACTAGATCCTTTGTTCAAGTAATTTATAGCAACTAAAATAATGAACATGTAGCTATTCACTTTGAGACACCGACTCGTAGCAACAACAAAATAAATTGGTTGCTCAAACCTCTCTCAGCAACTAAGTTTGAGCCACAACCAAATAGGTTTAATTGCTAGATCTGTTTTTCAAGTAACTTATAGCAGCCAAAAGTTGATCAGGTAGCTATTTACTTTGAGGCACCGACTCGTAGCAACAACAAAATAAATTGGTTGCTCAAACCTCTCTCAACAACTAAGTTTGAGCCAAAACCAAATATGTTTAATTGCTAGATCTGTTTTTCAAGTAACTTATAACAGCTAAAAGTTGATCATGTAGCTATTCACTTTGAGGCACCGACTCGTAGCAACAACAAAATAAATTGGTTGCTCAAACCTCTCTCAGCAACTAAGTTTGAGCCACGACCAAATATGTTCAATTGCTAGATCCGTTTTCAAGTAACTTATAGCATCTAAAAAAGTGATCATGTAGCTATTCACTTTGAGGCACAGACTCGTAACAACAGAAAATGAATTGGTTGCTCAAACCTCTCTCAGCAACTAAGTTTAACCACTACCACATGTTAAAAAATGAATTACTTGGTAAAATCTCTCTCAGCAACCAAGTTTAAGCCGCTACGATCATTTCAAAAGAAATCAGTTTTTAAAGTACATTTGAGAACTTAATTAATATTTATCTAACAATCTTATTAGGATTTGTTTAATAGAAACATGAAAACTTGTTCAAATCATTGTTTTCATTCACTATGAGCAAATGTTTGGATGCACAAATTGAAAAAGAAAATACACATGAGTCGACTAAATTGACTATAATTTGGTTATCTTTTTTTGTTTCAGTGTGTTTATCAGTTCTATATATTTTATCTTTTAATATAATTTTTTCGAGGTTTTGTTCCCTTGATTTAATCCATGAATGACTTCTATAAATTGAGCAACGATGGCTCTTGTATGGATGGTTATGCAGGAATTAGAGGAGGTCATTCGTGAATCATGGTCTTAATTCCAACTGCTCTTGTATGGAGCATAAGCATAATTTTCTCCCCCTGTTGTTCATTGACTTGTTTATGCAATCACTTGAAATGGAGGATTTAAAAATGCTTGAAAATAAGATCAAGCATGACAAATACAGAGCTCTTTGAAACTTGTACGACCTATAAGCTGGATTATAGTAAAGTTTACATGAAAAATCCTTAATTCGGCTGGGTTTACACAACTCAAAATGCTCACTATGAGGTGGTGAATATTTCAAATGAATTAAAGGATGAATTTTTCATGTCTAGCCTACTATTGTTGTCCGCCAGATGAGAGTTGAGATAGACAGGGAGGTTAAGCAAAGCCGACCCACAAATAGAAAGTTGGTGACAAGAGCTAAGTGTTCATTTGTTTTGGGACTTCGATTAGTTTCTTATGATTGCTGAATCAGAGCTTTTTTTAAGTCCGGGATGAAGAATCTTGATGATTTAACTCTAGCTGACACCTAAAAAACCAAAAAGTACAAGAAACTGAGACAATCAAGGAACAAACAAACTTTGATTTTTCATTTACGGAGACCCCGTTTTCTGATTGATAAAAGAACGAAAATAAAAGACAAATTACATAAAACTCTAATCTTTGTGTCGTTTCTCCAAACACAACACTTCCCAGTATATTTTTTTGGGGTACAGAAAATAGAAAACAACAATCATATTTATCAAAACAAAAGCAACACATCATTTACATAATGTTCAAGTTGCTTCAAGGAAAAACTATGTCCACTTTAGAACTATACGTATCCGATGTAGGACCTAAACTCTTCAGGAGCAACAACCTACGCAAGGATGTGCCTAGCTTTCTTGTTTATGTTTCAAAGTGTTCCTCTTCACTACAGTAGATCCTTCATCCAACAAACTAGGAACTTCCGGTATGGCGATATCTATAGATTATCAACAATGGTTACTATGTAGATTATACAAAACAACCACGAATTATGAAAACAGACACCAAGGTGGTTAGATGTAATCACAATATACATTATATATTTCAAAACTATTAAATAAAAAACTTAAAACTTCCATCTATTTAGTTTCAATGGTTGTTCCCCATGAGTTTCCAGTTACTCCATCTCCAAACAGATAGGACATATAAATACCTCCTTAAATATGGTTTTAGTGCACAAGATGAACATAAATAGGTCGAGTGTGAACAACTACAACAATCACCAACTAATAAAATCCTCTCATTAAAATATACAGATTTCCAAATTGGACATAGTGGAAATGATTAGAAATCAAATCCTTTCCTGAATAATATGTTTTTAATATGAGTATTTTTGTGCTTTTAAAATGGGAACTCTTAAAAAAAATTGTGAGCAATCTAGGTATACTACATGAGAAACATCCTATCACGTATACCTGGTAAAGAGTATACATATCTAAGTGCTGATTCAATTAGACCAGAATCTACGGAATACCACTATGGTGTTGTTTTCTATGACAATGAATTTATTAACAAGCATGAATGTTCAGGAAATGGACAGCTACAAACTAAGTTTGAAAGTTGGAGCACCAATCTGCTACTACGAAATCTAAGCCATGCAGATGGACTATGCAATGAAACAAGATTAATTATGACTCAACTGAGAAAAAAGGTAATAGAATCAGAGATACAAACAAGAATTTTCATGTAAACTTTAATCATTTTAGCTAATAAAATCAAAATTATTAACAACAATACTGTATTTTGAGCTAATAAAATCAAAATTATTAAAGAACCCAAAATAAGAAAAATATGAAAAATTATAGGAAATGAAAATTTTGGTACCTTAGGGTTTACGATGGTTGTATTCTGACGGGTTAATCACAGTCCATCTCGTCGTTAGACTCTTCAAATTCCATCAAATCATCCTCATCACTAGTAGTATAGACACTTTCAATATCAGCATCATCTAGATCGACAACAGTCGCACGACCTTGAATAGTTCTTACACTCTGGATAAAGGGGTTCCTCGGCCTCCTCCAATAACCAGTAAACGTCTGCAGCATCGGAGTTCGAAGCCGCTCCCACACCACCTAGCAACTCATACCAATCGTCGTTTTCCGGCAAGTTATCTTCAAATGTTCTACCAGTACCCAAAGGTTCCCTTACCTCTGCCTCCCCATTATATATCCAGTTAGTATATCCTTCAGTGAACCCCTGACGCGATATATGTACATGGACGTCATCTCGAGAACGGTATAAATTGTTACTGCAGTTCACACATGGACAAAGAATTGATTCCATCCCAGGTTGTATATGCTCAAATGCAAAGTCTAGGAATTTTATGACTCCCTCGCGGAACGCCTCCTCTTTCCTATGCTTTTTAATCCAACTTTTATCCATCGATGCTATAATATATGTATCGAACACGCACAATTAGTAGAATTCTTAAGCATTCTGTAGTGTTAATAGAATTATTATATTTGTACTGTTAACATAACAAACCAAGAAAGAAAAAAAAAGAGCAGAAGGCGGGTATGTGTGACCAGAGAACATCTGAGCCATCATTTTAGTGGATGGCCTCTTAATGCATTATGACAGGAAAAAGATCTTTTCATTATGTTGGAATTGTTTGTGTGACAGAGAAAAAGAAATAATTCATTGAAACGGTTTGTGTGCGGACATAGTAATAGTTTTCCTTAGCAACATGAGGGTTTGCAATAACATAGTGATAAGTATTCTTCTCATCAGTAAGTCAAGATTACTACTGCAATCATTTAGCTTCGCATAAATCGACAGTTATGCATATACACACTCACTGCTGCATTGAACATAGTCTTAGAAAGATTTCATTGTTAAGGATGTAAAAGTACTGCAATTGTGGGCTCAACAAACAGAGATGCATGATTGTGTGATGTGTGACTAATATTGAGCTGCAAGATGGCTAAAAAGAATAACCAACATCCGCAAATACCATGACATGTTGAATCTAAACACTCTATGGATCATTGTCAACACAAAAACAAATATTCAAGTGCTGGATCATGAAATCAATAGGACACCACTAACACTACTTCTGGAAGAAAACTGCAATCTAATTAATAGTTACATGCCACTATGCTAGTGAATAAACCAGGACAAAACCCAGAGTTCAACATCATACATTGATTACATGTGATTCTCAGCATCAACTCCTCTACAATTAACAAGAAAGAAGTAACGGGAATTTATTTCATGTCAGACTAATTCCTAAATCCCCAATTTCATACCAAAACCTAATTCCTAAATCCCCAATTTCATACCAAAACATAATGTGTAACACCCAAAACCTACTTCCTAAATCCCCAATTTCATACCAAAAAAATAAAACCATATTTTAGCCAATTAATCAAAGTACACAGAATTTCATCAAATACCACTAAACTTAAAAACCTACCGATGTTGGAGAAACATCAGATTCTGTGGAACATATTGAGCCAACTGAATGCAGTACCGATCGTGGAGAAAGCGTCAGTAAGAGTAGTTGATGAGAATTAATGTGCGATTAATGTTTGGGTTTAGGTAATTTTTTGTCTGCAACTTGGACACTTTAATCCAGTGAAGTTAATGTTTGGATCCATCAATGGAACCCTGTTTTTAATTTTGTCGGTGAACCCTGTTTTTAATGTTTCAGTGGAACCCTGTTTTCATGTGTTTCAGTGGAACCCTGTGTGGAACCCTTTTTTTTTATGTTTCAGTGGAACCCTGTTTGGGTTTGGGTTTATGTGTGTTATAAATCATTTAGTCCACAATTTATTTTCTAAAGTGTGGGTAACATGTATATTTTATAAAACGAACCCTGAACCTTTAACCTTGAAATATGTACCATTAATAAACTTATTCCCTAAGTCGGATCTTCATCGGTACCCCGAACCCTGAACTCCAAAATATGTCTCAATAACCTCATTCCCTAAGTCGGATCTTCACCGGAACCCCGAACTCGTTAAACTTATCGGACACGCAAAATGGGATGTCTCATATGTGCAAAATCTTAAGAGTCGCAACATGCTCTCTAAACTAAGAGACATCAAGCTTTACGTCCCAATTTCTTTCAATTGGGATGATCATATATTTTTTGTTATTAGATAAAGCTTAACTTTATACAAGAAATTAAGCTACATCTCAATTCCTTTTAATTGAACACCTGTTGGGGTTCAACCCAAATCATCAATACTTATAAACAAATGAAAAAATAAATCAGGAAAAAATTAAAATTACTACGATTGGGGGAAACTAAATCAGGAAAAAATTAAAATTAATTTGAAAGTATATAGCTAGATTATGAGAGAAATTGGATGGGGGAAACATAGCGGGAAGGGGGAATCAGGGGGAAACATAGCGGGAAGGGGGAAGGGGGAAGTGAAAAAAAATCTCAATCTGGGAGAGGAAATGTGTTTTTTTTGTCAAACTTTTGAGGGGGAAAGATAGACCGTTTGATCGAAATCTATCGACGATTGATATCTAGTTCTATCTAGTCATACGGATTGTGATCCGTATGACTCATTGGAAAAAATTACATCCATCCATTTTATAGCACGGTTATATTTGGTTATAACTTATAACACCCTCTTTTTTATTTTTTTTTCTTCTAAATATTATATATATTTTAATTAGTAAACTATTTGTATATTTTAATATTGAGGAATTTGTATTGACGGAAGGAAAAATAAATTGTGTAACCCAAGAAATAATCTAGAAACAAAAAATGAATTCGATAATTATCATTGACTTTCCACTAGACAAAGTTTTGAAGTCTGATGATCGTAGATTATAGATTCTGGTGGAGATTCTTAATTTGGATAAGAGGTCAGTAAGGATAAAATGACGAACATCGGTAGGTTTAGGGTTCCGGGGAAGATTTCGATTTAGATGAAGAGGTTATTAAGGATAATATGATGAATTCGATAATATGATGAACATCAAGGATAATATAACAAAATGAATAAGTTTGATTGAGATTGAATAAAATTCAATAAA
>JAJJMC010018473.1:1356994-1382170 GCA_023531435.1 Papaver californicum | reverse complement strand
CCCCCCCCCGTCCTCTCAGCTTGCTATGTCTTGAACAAAGTACCTTTTAAAGGATCAGACAAAACTCCATATGAGTTATGGAAAGGTAGACAACCTTCTTATGTATACTTTAAATTGTGGGGGTGTTTGGCTAAGGTGTCAATTCCTCCACCTAAGAGAACCAAGATAGGACCCAAAACTGTTGACTGTGTCTTCATAGGGTATCCTGAACATACTACTGCATATAGATTTATGGTTGTGAGTTCCGAAATATCTGAAATTGGTGTGAATACTATTATGGAATCTAGGGATGATGTGTTCCTTGAAAATGTTTTTCCTTTGAAATCTGAATCTCGCATGATATGTGTTGATCCCCTAGATGTCCCTTTTACTAGTCAGACATTACCTATAGAGGAAGATGAATTTGAGCCTAGAAGAGATAAAAGACTTAGAACTGAAAAATCTTTTGGGCCAGACTTCATAACATGCTTAGCTGAGACTGATCCACAGACTTATAGAGAATCCATGACTTCTTCTGAAGCTCCATGGTGGAAAGAAGCTACCATTAGTAAAATGGATTCTATTACACAGAATGATACTTGGGAGATTGTAGATTTACCTCTAGGGTGTAAACCCATAGGTTGTAAATGGATCTTCAAAAGAAAACGTAAGGTAGATGGAACTATGGAAAAATACAAAGATATATTAGTAGCTAAAGGCTATAAACAGATAGAAGGTGTAGATTTCTTTGATACTTATTCACTTGTTATGAGAATTACTTCCATTAGGATGTTAATTTATATTGCTTCCATTCATAACTTAGAGATACATCAAATGGATGTAAAAACAGCTTTTCTAAATGGTGAATTAGATGAAGAAATTTATATGGACCAACATGAGGGATTTGTAGTGAAAGGTTGTGAAAACAAAGTTTGTAAACTAAGAAAATCTTTGTATGGTTTGAAACAAGCACCTAAACAGTGGCATGAAAAATTTGATCATGTAATGATTTTTAGTAGTTTTAAAATTAATGAATCTAACAAGTGTGTTTATACTAAACTTGTGAATGATGCGTGTGTGATTGTATGCTTGTATGTTGATGATATGCTTATACTTGGTACAAACATGGATGTAATTAATTCCACAAAGAGCATGCTAAACGAGAACTTTGACATGAAAGACTTAGGCCCCGCTGATGTGATCTTACGGATGAAGATTAGAAGAAATTCTAATGGACATAGTCTTAGTCAATCTCATTATGTTGAATCTGTGCTTAGAAAATATAACCAGTTTGATTGTAAACCTGCTTGTACTCCTTATGATCCTTGTTGTAGACTCAAAAAGAATAAGGGTAAAGGAGTTTCACAACTTGAATATTCACGTGTTATAGGAAGTCTGATGTATTTAATGAACTGTACGAGGCCAGACATTGCTTATGCTGTGAGTAGGTTGAGTAGGTATACATGTAATCCGGGACAAGAGCATTGGGATGCACTTATTAGAGTGTTAAGGTACTTAAAGTACACTTTGAACTTTTGTATAAGTTATGAGAGATACCCTGCGGTCCTAGAAGGATTTTCTGACGTAAAATGGATATCAGACTCAGAGGAGTCTGAGTGTACAAGTGAATATGTTTTCACTCTAGCTTGCGGGTCTGTATCTTGGAAGAGTTCCAAACAGACATGTATAGCTCGATCCACTATGGAATCAAAGTTTATTGCGTTAGATAAAGCAAGAGAGGAAGCCGTTTGGCTAAGATGCTTTTTAGAAGACATTCCTCTTTGGCATAGGCCTGTGCTAGCTATATCTATACATTGTGATAGTCAAGCTACAATAGCTAATGCTAAAAACAGCAACTATAATGGGAAGTCTATACACATTCGTAGAAGACACAATTCCCTAAAACAACTAATCTCAACTGGCGTTATTTCTGTTGACTTTGTGAGGTATAAGGAGAATATCGCGGACCCTTTGACGAAAGGTTTGTCCAAGGAGATAGTTAGTAATGCATCAAGGGGGATGGGGCTTAAGCTCATCAAATAAACTTGCATGAAGGATACTCAACCTTGCTGACTGGAGATCCCAAGATCAAGATTTCGAATGAGACAACTAATTTATGGTGGGTTACAGGAAACACTATCAGAGAATTTCATTCTCTGTCCCTACCCTATGGTGTAGACGTGATAGTGTGACTGCATGTGAGGATAACTTTTATTAAGTCTTAATGAGTCCTATAGTTTCAATTTAAGATTGAATTGGGGTGTATTAGTAAACACTCTTGATAGAACTCACCTATCTGAATGAGGAAGTGTGCCGCTTCCTATGAGAACTGAGATGATTCTCTAGAGCATTCTGAGAAACGGGATACGTCCAGGGCCAAAATGGACAATGGCACGAACTTAACAGCACCTAGAGAGATATCACGCGTGGAAGTTATTGATGAATTACACCAAACGATGGCAGTTCAAGACATTTCGTTCACTGTCCATCAAGTAGTTCCGGTAATTTCTCACTAAGCAAAGGTTCAAGACCTTATGGACACCTATTGCCTAAGAGGTATTTCTCTCTTTCTGATTTTCATTCATGTGGGGGATTGATGGAGAAAAATGAACTTAAAATGTATTTTGGTCTTGGCGGGAATGGACCTTAAGACCTAGAAGTCACTAAGGGACACAGCTCATTTTTACTATTGTGAATGAAGAACCTTTAGTCCCACATTGGAGAGACTGAGTCATCTCTTTATTACCACAAAAAATGCAACTAAGGGAGGGCCCTTAGGGTTTAAAAGATTTTGTGGTTGGGGGAGGACTAAGGCAATGGGCTAGTTAGAACAAACATATTTTTCACACATGTGCGGTGCTTTGCACCGAAGCACGCACGCTTGCGGTTGCGGCTTGCGAGCTTGCGGACTTGCGGCTGTGGCTGTGGCTGTGGGTGCGGGTGTGACCGTGGCTAAGGTTGCGGGACTGAGTGTGTGTTGCGGGTGTGGCTGAGGTTGCGGACCAACCAAGACTTACGTTTTTTTGAACATTAAATTTTGTTTTAATTGTGGGGGCGTCTGACCCGGCGAGTATAATTCTTGTCATAATTGAAAATGAATTTTGGTCGTTTTATTACCGTTACCAAATTAAATTTCGCATTTAATTTTTTGATTAAATATAAAATTTATTCTCAATTAATTACTGCGTTAATTTCACTCCTTTTTTTCCTATAAAATAAAAAAGAATTTTCATTTCAAAGCACTCCAAAGAAGGCTAATATCTCTAGCTTTTTTCCCCTCTTCTCGTTTTGTTTTGCGCAACTGTGTGTTTATTTCCCTTCTATTGTCGTGCTGTTAAGTTCTTGAGGGTGATTAGTGTTGTGCTTATACTAATCATAACGGGCAGTTCTATCCTGGACACATCTCCTCTGTTGGGGTATATCATCTCTCATTATTGAGGAGTACCCGAGGACTATTGTGTTAAGGACAATTTGCTGGCAGGTGGCTCTGTCCTTGTGTGTGCATTAACATCAGATTGTATAACATTTCAATGGTTTTCTAACGTTAACAATTTTCTCTGTTTAGTGTTATTTCCATTGTTGCAGATCCAACAGATACAACCATAATATCTAATAGTATGACATTCTTCCGAGAGTACGTCCCCCTATCGACAACATCAATATATCGAACCATAAATCTCATCATCATAATAATCCCTGTGATGCAAAACAACATCCTGCTTCCTTGCTAAGCAAATCAGACAGTTTGAGTCGGCCCATTTGAAGTAGCTTCCCATATCGCTATCGTAATACACTGAACTGAACGCGCATTTAGTTCACCTAATTTAGAAATTGGGAAAGACAAAGGTGATACCTTCCGCCATACCAGAAGAGTTCCAAACGGACCACAAACAATAAACTTCCCATTTTATGTTTTTCACCAATATCGAGTTTCAAAAGGACCGCAAATATCAAACGTCTGATTTTCACCAGTACCGCAACCATAAGATGAAGTATTGACAGAATTGTGCGTACCATATGTTTTCACACTGGTATTGGAGTGTTACAGTATCATAAGCGGTATACCGACGAATAAATTCTATCATGAATTCTCGTTAGAAGGGGTAGTCCTAGGACGGTCAATGGGTACCCGATTATCCGGAATCGGACCGAAACCGGGTGAGCCGGGTCCGGGTCCTAAGATTGGACCCATTAACAATATTGGTATCTGACGGATATATCCATTAGGAATCGATAAGCTTTCGGGTCCTAACGGGTATTACCTGTCGCGTACCCGAATATATGTTATATTTTGTTAATTTTACTCAAAACTTTAAGGTTTCGTCTAATTCTTCTTGGATTTTTTTTTCTATTTTTTTTTTTTTTTTGTATATTTAGTTTTTAACTAAAACATTTATATAGATTTAACAATACCTTTATATGAAATTTTATTAGATTCAAGACAACATTAAGAAAATAAAACTCTGACGGCCGAGTACTCAAGGGTCGTATCGTCCAGAGGTCGATACTCGAGTTATTCGCGAGTAACTCGGCCGAGCCGTATACACTAATTCATTTTTTTACGTATCTTTGTTAATTATTGAAAACTCTATTGTTGCAGGACACTATCAGTCATACTCATAGTGGAACAATTCAGTCATAACACACCATTCAAAAGGTATGCTACCATGGATGGAGTTCCGCTATGGAAACCCGATGCTTTGAAAATATATTATATCGTTTGCTTGAATTGGACCAACCATATTTACCTAAAGGATTTTGACACTTTGTTGAAGATCATCTCTGTATGAATGAATTAGTTTTCTATTGGTATTATTACGTGTTAACATTACTAATTGGAAATGAAGTTTAGTTGTTTACTATTCTAACATTTCATATTTATTCATGTATGCAGTATTTTGAGTACCCATGACTCTTATTTCTAGCCTCAATAAGATGAGTACTAACTAAATAGTCAAAGTTCTGATTCGTTTCCTGTGGTTGGATACCCTAATATACCATCACAACATAGAGACATAGCTATAAGAAGATGCAAAGAGGTAAAATTTTGTCTAGATTTTTATTTCGCAATGATTTACTCTTGGACCTAATGATAGACAAATTTTTGTGTCTAATTTGTCTCAATTCTAAATATTATTAATGCTCATTTTTGTACTAATTTTGGCATTTTATTATGTTTGTAGGTATTTTTGGAAGAATAAATAATCATGGAAAAATTGGCTAAAAACACCCATTATAAGTGTTAAAGGCACCCAAGAAATTGTTAAAGGAACCCCCTTGGATTTGATAAAGGAACCCAGATTTTTACTAAAGGCACCCACTCTTCAAATTCAAATTTTGAGTTTTGGCGGGAAAAGTTCTCCCTTAAATGAAAGAGTCTGTGAAGCTTTGTACGAATTTATTTGGAGATTTCTTTGGATTTTATGTCATGCATATACTCATGCCTTATATGGCAGAGTTGTACGTAATTAAAAGACCATAAAATCAACAGAATATTCGATTCATCATAAGCTAAAGCAAAACAGGGAAGACTTTTATTCTCGGATATGTTGTAAAAGGAACTTTTCATATTTTGAGAGTTTAATTTGGAAACAAATTATTATTCTCAAGCTGTAATGAAGTAACAAAAGGAAACCTGGTCGAAGAAAACAGAATCATTGTGAAGAGAAAAAATATCCGAGAAGAAATAAAATGCCAAGAACTTATTCTCATTAAGAAAGAGATTATGTGAAGATTTTGAAGCTTGGTTATTGTTCTAATATAAATAGAAGGGATGTAGAAGCATTAGAGGGAGGCAGGCAGAGGCCAGAAGCACGAGAAAAAGATCCAGAAAAATATGTTGTTGTTGCTGTTGTTGAAGAACACGAAGAACAGAGGCTACGGCAACAGTTTCTTCAACCTCTCAGCCATTCTTCATCCATTTGCAACGGATATCTTCGTTTTTGCAACATTTATCTTCAACTGCAACGGCTTCTTCAACATATCTGCAACATTTATCTTCAAGCTTTATTGCAACATTTAGTCTGTAACTTCCATAAAACGTTGCAGATTTCCTGTTACATTACTTTTAGCTTCTTTTCATCTTTCAAGCACCTTCTGAGCTATGTACCAATCTTTTAAGGGTGTTTTGAGCAAGATGAGCTAAACCCCATCACCGAGGCAATGAGGAAGCCATTTTTCCATGATTAATTGGTAACTTTTGATAATTATTTTATGACTTTTGCATTTATTTTTAATTGAAATTATGATTTTTCTTAATTGATTGTGATTTTATTTGATGGTTTATGCTAGGACCTAGAGCTTTTGATGATCCATGTTTGTGATTTACAATTGATATTTTAAAAATCTACCTTTGGCAAAAATTTGAGTCACTTATTTGAGCTAGAATTGTATAGAATTATTATTTTTGGAACCAATTAAAAGTGGTTGATGGTGAAATCCATAACCTCAGTATTTGTGAATATTTTTTCATATTTTGTGTATATTTTCTAGTTTAAAATTAGTTTTTAAATCTAAAATATGTTTTCACATGTCCGAGCGAACGATACTTTATTTACCACTATTATAAAACTATCAGTTTTTGACGCCGCCGATGCGGACTTGTTTTTAGATTTGTTTTTATTTTATTTTTAGGTTAATTAGTTAGTTAGATTTATATTTTATATTTTATTTTTTTGTTCTATTTTACGTTTTTGGGTATATTTTCTTTGTATTACAGGTTTTGGACCAAAAAGAAATTGGAGCCAAAAATTATATTAATTTATTAACGACTTTGAGTCAAGGATAAATTGAAAAGAACCGAAAAAGAAGCCAAGATTTTTTTAGTTAAATTTTTAAATTTTTTTAGGGTTTTTATTTTTCTTTTTAGAAAATTGTATTAGGAAATTCTTATTATTTTTGTAATTATTTTAGGTATTTTTCTGTTTTTTCTTATTTTTGGAATTTGGACTTTAGACTTTGAACGTTTGGACATTATTTTTATTTTTAAAAACTACGGAAGGGTAATTAAATATAAATTGCACAGGGAAGGACGACAATTACGATATTGTCTCTGCCCCTCAGGTTCGTACACTGACATAGGAGTCGGTGGCCCGAGTCGACTACAACCGATTCATCCCCCGTCTGGAATGGCAGGTAAGACTCTAACCACCCACGAATCCCCTATCAGTGGGTTTTCTGTATTCCTTCGTAATGCATATATGTTGAGGACTTGAATACGGAATTTACTTTTCTAGTAAAGGGTAGAAACTGGCCATATAAGATAAGGGTTCAGATTTCATCACCGTATCCTTTCTGCCCGACTTAGGAACACGTTACTTACGCGAACATAAACCTAAAATTTGACTAGAAAGAGACCTATAGGGTAACGAGCTTATTGGAAAGTCATTCAAAATGACTGTATTGGTTACTCTGTTAGCCTAACTCAAAGTTCAGGAAGATTATTTTAAGTAGATTCGAGCCGCCTTGTAACCCAAGGAAACGTTGTCAAAGAGGCAGGGTTATCAAAGCTCCTTTGAGCTTATCCTGTTTCTATTCGAATTAATCTAATTCGGATCGTTCTAAAAGATTTTCTAAAACTGTAACTAGTTGCCTTTTGGAAGAATAGAAGCTGGTCTAGAAACAATCTAAGTGGAGCTATCATGCTTTTTGTTTGCTAGATTCAGTAGGTTTGATTTGGTTGAGTCGGCCTTGTTTGTGTTTGTTTAGAACCCCTTCCGGTATGATTTATTTTTAGAGTTTATTTTCGTAAATATTAGGAAGTTGTTAGTAGAAAATGTCGAACTGGTATTATGAAAACCAATACAATGAATATCCGACTAAATTTCAAAATAGACATTATCCGTACTATCAACATGGTGTAGATAGTAGTCGGGACCACCACCAACCTTTTGGAGGTTATTGCTTATACCAGGGTGATCCCAATTACTTTTCATATACACACCCGTCTTATGAACATGAAAATGAGCAAAATTCGAGTTCTTTGTCTTGGAGGGATGCCCTAAAGCAGATGCAATCTAGTACTTATAATGAACCTATTATGCCTCTATAAGAATCACACGAGCAATTGCGATGTAGTACTCCTTATGATCCATTTATTTCTCTAGAGAATTCCATCAAGGAGTTGACTGAGGATACAAGAAGGTTCGTATTAAGTATGGGGGAACAATTAGTAGTCCAACTCTTTCTCTAGAAGAATCACACGATAAGTTGCAATCTAGTAATCCTTATGATCCATTTGTTTTTCTAGAAGAATCCCTCAAGGAGTTGACTGAAAATACAAAAAGGTTCGGATTAAGTTTGGGGGGGGGGGGGGACAATTAGTAACCCAACTCTTTCTCTAGACGAATCCCTCAGGCTGTTGACTGAGAATACAAATAAATTTGCATTAAGTGTGAATGAAAGTCTTGCAAAGAATAATATTGTTCAAAATGATCTTAATCTCCAATATAGTGCTACCCTTGATAATTATTCACCTAGTCAAGAGGATGAGGATGAAATTGGTAACACTACTTATTTAGACGAGGTTCAAACATCTTCATATTATTATGATGAGGAGGATAGTATTGGTGAAGAACTTGAAATATACAGGCAGAGTGATCAAGAAATTGTCACTCCAATTGTGCTTCATGATGATAGTGTTATTTCTGGTTCAAGTCCAAATTATTTTTCTGATTATTCACGTATTCAAAAGGAAGAGGATTTGACTAGAGATACCACTGTTTTAGACGGTGTAGAATTTTCTTGTTTTGAAGACGATAATGGTTTAAAGGAACGGGTTTGTCCTGAGACTAGTGATTTAGAATCTAACGATTCGAAGACACTAGTCTCTAACGAAGATGATAGACTCTTAGAGAATTTTAATGTGATAAAGGATGATTAGATTCAGGTTGATAGAATAGTTTCCCCAGTGGATTTTGTTGTCCTAGACACCCAACCTTTTCAGGTCCCAGGGGATCAAATACCAGTGATCGCGTCCCCTTTTAGCTACATATAATATCGTCATCAATTACGGAAATGAAATAATTAATTTTTCTTTTGGTAACATGACTATTGAACTGAATCTATTTAGTATAAGTAGACAACCTTCTTGTGAGATCTATGATTTAGAAGAAGTGAACATAACTAGTACTTCAGTTTAGAAAACTTTGCCAAATACTTTGTTAGAAGATCCATTAGAGAAATGCCTATCCCACTTTGGGTTTGATATTGACGATGATAGTGTCATTAATGAGGTGAATACTTTGTTGGATTATGCACCTTTGATGAACACTTATAATATATGGAAAGCTAGTTTGAACTTCTACCAGTTTATAAGTCTACCTTATTCCTTCTATAGGGGAAGCTGAATGCAGTTCTGACCTTAAGGACCCTAGAATCCAACCAACAGTTTTTAGTCCATCTGAGAGTAATGTCCACCCTAAGTTTGGGGGTGAGGATGATTCTTATGATTTTCAAGTATCCCTGGTTAAAGTCCTTCACTTGGGACTTGACATTTGCACCTCTACCATTTTTCAAGATCATCTTCAAATTAGATTCTCTGAGCTTGTTGATGTCCAGAAAGAAGTTCAATTGTTAGAGACCCATCCTCTGGTTGATGTGGTCTGCCCAGGAAATAATACCAAGATTGACTTTTTTTTTTCCACCAAAATATTTTCTTCCGTATGTGGGAACGTTTGAATTTCAAATGTGTCAGTTATTAAGTTTTGAGACTAAGTCTAATTACTTTAGGAGATTAGAATCGACACATTTGCTTAAGAATAACCACCATTTTCATAGTAGTCAACCGTGTGGGTCAAATCTGATTGACTTTGAGGATCCACAATTATTCAGGTTATTATTATATGCCTTAAATTTATTATTTAAGTTTTTCCAGACTCTACAACCCGATCCTCCGGATCCTGCCTATGAGGAAATTCATCCTAAAGAGATTTATCTAGACCCTTTCATAGAGCCCGAACCTGAACCTCAACTAGATGTAGTTGTCTTAAACAAGACATTAGATAGGGATAAGGTTGTACTCTGTTTGTTCACTTTATGGGCCTGCTGCAGTTTCCTTCTATTTTGGATAGCATTATTTTATTCAGATGACCCACAATTGTTCCGACTTTTGCTATATGATTTTATGAGGTGACTAATTCTTTCTTAGTCAGGTAGAAGACTTTAAACTTAGCACTTCTTGGGAGGTAACCCATGCTCATGCGAAACGGTAATGTCCTTCCTTAACTCATTTCCTTCGATTGGTAACAGTTTCTCCCTGTTCACACTTTTAATAATTCATCTTTAGAACAATGTTACATTTAAGTTTGGGGGTAAGGGAGAAACTTTTAGTGAAATATGAAACTCCAAAGTCTAGAAACTTGTGAACAATTCAGGGTGACACTAACCATTCTAGGTAGATGGAAACTTATCTCTTTTTCTATAGGAATTGGTGTGCCCAGCTAAATGGTCTATTCATTAAAGGATACCTAGCTCATGTGTCAGAAATAACATGATAGTTGTCACCATATCTTGGAGTCTATCTCGACCATATCACCTTTTGTTTTTATTTTTGTAATTTTGTGTTTCTCTAAGTGATTTGGTGGGGCACCAGTATCGAATTGTTATCACAGCCAGGATGAAATACAGTGTTTGAGATCAAGCCCTATTATTGTATTATTTTCTAAAAATAAAATAAAAATCAAGTATTGACACTTTCATAGCAATATGTGTGTGTTCTCCCTGTCTTCGTCGCCTAAGCAAGCGTGGAACGCATGATCCATGAGAACTATCATGTAAAATGATGATAAGGAGCATGCGCTTGGATTCATTTGATCCAATCATATTGTCAATACATTTAATAATATAAATAATTATTTTATTTTTAATAAATCGATCGCTGGAACCCTTGTATATACCAACTGAGTCGATATTAGTATAAGGAGTAAGACTAGTGGGAGCATATCTCAATCCATTAGGATTTATCCTGGCACTGACCTTTAGACATATATGGGAAATACCGTTCACCTTAGTCAACACGCGCAAACTTCATTTTGTCTATGTCCATCTTCTAAATCTTTTCATGTGACTGAACTTTGATAGATTCTGAGTATCGTGGTTGAACGACTATCTAAGTAGAGCTTTGTTTTCTTATATATGAACTTTAGTATGCTTGAGTACAAACTCGTGTACAATAAATGGACTTATAAAGGGTAATGATTCCCATAGCCGAAGAATTTAGTATGCCAACTAAATAATTTTTCTAGTGTTTACCCTCAATTATTCACTAGTAGCTAGGGTTTGGAGTAAAGGTTTTGTGGGTATACCTCTTGTAAACCCTCACGAGACTAAAACTCGTCCACTAGGGACACCTAGGAGTTTAAAGGCTTATTGCACACGCTAAGTGCAATCGCGATGCCTGCGAAAGTGAGTTAGGATTTTTATATTCTAGATTAGATTTGCTCGAGGACTAGCAAATAATAAGTTTGGGGGTATTTGATAGACACATTTTTGTGTCTGATTTGTCTCAATTCTAAATATTGTTAATGCTCATTTTTGTACTTATTTTGGCATTTTATTATGTTTGTAGGTATATTTGGAAGAATAAATAATCATGGAGAAATCGGCTAAAAAGTGCTAAAAACACCCCATTAAAAGTGTTAAAGGCACCTAAGAAATTTTTAAAGGAACCCCCTTGGATTTCATAAAGGCACCAAGGTTTTTACTAAAGGCATCCACTCTTCAAATTCAAATTTTGAGTTTTGGCGGGAAAAGTACTCTCTTAAATGAAAGAGTCTGTGAAGCTCTGTACGAATTTATTTGGAGATTTATTTGGATTTTATGTCATGCATAGACTCATGCCTTATATGGCAGAGTTGTACGTAATTAAAAGACCATAAAATCAACAGAATATTCGATTCATCATAAGCTAAAGCAAAACAGGGAAGACTTTTATTCTCGGATATGTTGTAAAAGGAACTTTTCATATTTTGAGAGTTTAATTTGGAAACAAATTATTATTCTCAAGCTATAATGAAGTAACAAAAGGAAACCTGGTCGAAGAAAACAGAATCATTGTGAAGAGAAAAAATATCCGAGAAGAAATAAAATGCCAAGAACTTATTCTCATTAAGAAAGAGATTATGTGAAGATTTTGAAGCTTGGTTATTGTTCTAATATAAATAGAAGGGATGTAGAAGCATTAGAGGGGGGGCAGGCAGAGCTGTTGTTGAAGAACACGAAGAACAGAGGCTACGGCAACAGTTTCTTCAACCTCTCAGCCACAGTTTCTTCATCCATTTGCAACGGATATCTTCGTTTTTGCAACATTTATCTTCAGCTGCAACGGTTTCTTCAACATATCTACAACATTTATCTTCAAGCTTTATTGCAACATTTAGTCTGTAACTTCCATAAAACGTTGCAGATTTCCTGTTACATTACTTTTAGCTTCTTTTCATCTTTCAAGCACCTTCTGAGCTATGTACCAATCTTTTAAGGGTGTTTTGAGCAAGATGAGCTAAACCCCATCACCGAGGCAATGAGGAAGCCATTTTTCCATGATTAATTGATGGTGAAATCCATAACCTCAGTATTTGTGAATATTATTTTCATATTTTGAATATATTTTCTAGTTTAAAATTATTTTTTAAATCTAAAATCAGTATTCACAAATCCAAGGGAACAATACTTTATTCACCACTATTACAAAACTATCATTAATGATATAGAAGAAGTCCTACGGTCATGTGTTTTTGTTTTTCTGTTGATGTCATTTGTATTGTGTTGATTTAGTTTTTTGTTTTTAGATTTTAAATCTTCCGTTAGGGATGAGATTCCTTGCCCCTATATCCATAACATTTGTAGTTTTGTTCCCATTATTCGCCCAGGAAGTCGCAAAGTAAAAGGAAGTAGTGGGAAGATTTCTCATAAAAATAATTTAGATGATAACCCAGACATTGAGAAAGTTGTTGTGATGCTTGAACGGGATACTCCCCCTACTCCTGTTGTACAAGAAATTGAAGAAATGATGGAGATAAAGGAAGGGATCTGATAAAGTAGGGTATAAGACTGAGGTGGTTTTAGAGTATGCAACTATTCATGCTGCAGCTTCACCACTTACTGCGGATGATACTGTTTGTGATGCCAGTGCTCCATGTGTATGAGTTACCGAGTTATCACCAAGTTCATACGGTAAGCAAGCTGCTTATTTTTTAGGTTTGCTTTAGCTCATCCTTCATCTAATATTTACATGCTCTCTATCTTTATTTATACCCATAACACAAAAGTATATCCCTAATTTCTAGCTTTATATAAGGGCTAATATCCTCTATTCTGCGCCTCATCTAAATCAGGACAATAGAGAAAAGTATTTTAATATTAATAAAATATCATCTGACTACTTTAATTTTATATAACATGTTGTAGAAAAAGAATAATGCTTTACTCTTAGGAAATCAGTATGAGTTGTATGTCATGTAAATGAGTTCTGATTTTTGTTATCATGTGAAGTTTGGTTAGTGTTAGTTAATTTTATATTTAGTATTTGATGGATATTAAATAATATACTATCTCCGTTTTAGAAAAAGATCATTTTTTTATTTTAGTCTATTTTTAGGTTAAAATGAAAAAGTGATAGTAACTTTTTTCCTGAAACGGATAGAGTAACTTTTATCTTAAGAATTAAAGAAATGGTTATATGTATTTTGGTAGGATAAATTGGTTTGATTTTATGCTTCAGAAACATTTCAAAAACGGAAACAAATTTATGATAACAGGATTGTATTTGATTTTTTTTCTTTAATTTTAGTTAGTTATAAGTGGAAAAGGTTTATAATAAAGCATAGAAAGACTGATCTTGGTTAGTGCATTATTATTCGGATTTACTGGAATAATGAAGATAGCCAGATTATAAATTAAGATTTCGAGATCTTGACAACTAACGTGAAGGATAGACTACTTAGTTCTTTCCATATTTATCATAATTCATAGTTGACTATTGGTATTGATTAACAACTAATTAAATGTTAACGGAATGTAAAACTCATTTTCATAAGTTTAGAAAACATAATTTCATCAATTACTCTATTCTCCTAATTAACTTTTTTTTCCACGTTTCAATAGTGAATGTGATTGGTAGTAGTATTTTTCTTTCCATAGTTTGAATATTGTATTTACCTTTCCATATTTTGTTTATTGATTATCGGTGTTGATTGATATTTTCATGTGAACATATTTATGAAAACTATCACTCACCAAATCACTGATTTAATTTGAAAAGAGAAAAAAAAAATATCTGGAAGATAATTTTCCTTGTCGAGTTACTCGGACTCGGGCAGATTCGGACCGAGTCATGACTGACTCGACAAGTAATGTCAAAAACTCGGCTGGACCGAGTACTCAAAGGTCGTATCGTCCGGAAGCCAATACCCGAATTACTCACGAGTAACTTAGCATACTCGGCCAAGCCGTATTACATTGGTATTCTTTTGTCAGTTTCAAAGTATAGTCTTCTGCATTTACTTGCTCAGAAATTGGTATATAATCAATGGGCTAAGCCAAAAATTGCTAACATTTGACCATGTTGGAGCTGTGTGGATGTGCTTTTTGAACATTTTGAATGCTAAATTTAGAGAGAGAACTCGGTGGTTTGTATCTCATAATTCTTGTCTACGAGGAACGCGACTTCCTCAAATGCCTAATAGTTTCATTCGCTTTCTGTACAAATAGATAAACAACATAGCATAATTACTCTCTTTTTTTAATGCAATTCTTAATGTACTGGAGGTTGGTAACGTTAAAAGTGAAAGAAACAACTAAGAAGCCAGCTATTACAGTTTCAACCTTAGCTTTCATCAAATATGTAGGAATATCATTCGAAAATCCGGTGCAAGAGTTAAGATCATCTAAGGAACTAATTCAACATTTGGTTGCAACAGCCTGCTCCAGTTTACCCAATTTTCTTTCCTTTTTTTTGAAAATCACATTCCAATTATTTGGATCGACTGCACCAGTGCTGTTAATTTTGGCCGAAATTTTGGGTTTCGGGGTGAAACCGAAAAAATTTAAGGGTTATCGGCGAAACGATATTTCAACAAAATTTTCGCCGATATTTTGTAAAAACCGAAATTTCGGCCGAAATGGACAAAATTCTCCGAAATGTCCCGAGATGATGTATGACCGTTGGATGAGAATTTTCTTTTAATCCAATGTCTTAGATTTTGAACACAGAAATGAAACCCAACCTAATCCCTCTTCCGTCTTCAATCTCTCTTCCGTCTTCAATCTCTCCTCTCTTCAGTCTCTGACTCTCTCTTCAATTTTCATGTAGTTCTGGGATTTTGTAGGTATGTACCCCTTCTTTTGTTTCTTTTTTGTTCTGTTTGATGCGTGAAATGAGACGTTCAGTAACTTCAGTTTAGGTTGGACAACACAGTTACTTAGTGAGTAACATGGGTTTGGATTTTTGTTTTAGTGGATTCTGTACAAGCTTTGTAGACTACAATTTCTAGCTAAGTAATGCCATTTTTATGGTTTTTTTTACCATTATCATTACCAATTACTCTGTTTTTTCATACACCTGAATTTGTTTGGTGTGTGCTAGTTGATCTAGAAACTCAAATACTTGGCCTTTCTCAGTTATGCCTTCATAGCAGCTAGAAGACCCTTGCAGTTCTTAAAAATTAAGCTATTTCATTACTTAATTCTCTTTTTTATATCAGTATATTTACTGCACTAAGACGAATCATGTAACTGTTTTTGTCTGCCTTGATTAACTGAGATATGATATTGGGGAAAATGTACATAATTGTAAATACACAGGACCTGTATTAGTAAATTGATCATGAAAATGCATATATTGTATCAGAATTGAGTAGACAGTTATATGTTTTATGTTGATGATGCTTTTCATGTATACGGTATTTAGCTCAATGCATTCGATTTCATTACTTAATTCTCTTTTGAATATCACTTGGGTTTGGATTTGTGATATAGTTGCTAAGTATAGTATACTCAAGACGGCCAAGCTTGATGTAATTTGCTATTTCCTTTCTAAATATGTCACTGCAAGGTCACTACAATTTTTATTAATGGGGTATTGAAATTAAGTTCCAATTGAATATTGCAGAAATCAATATCTCACTTGTAAATAACAGCTAGCCTTCTATTAATGATATATTATCTATCATTTTCTAATTTTTATTGTTGTGGCATGGGTATTTTTCTAATTTTGCTCATTCTTTTTCCAGGTTCAGGACACTTGTGATTATGGATTCTTCTAATGCATCTAATTCATGCACTACACCCTCTACATGTGGCTTATTGTTGCCTTCATCGTCTACACAAACCAAAGATAAACCAACTAAAGACAATCCATCCAACGATATAGCATTGCAATGGGGTGAAAAGAGAGATCCAAATCATCCAACATGGGTTACTTGTTTGTTATGTTTGAAAGAAATCTGTGGTGGTGGAATCACTAGGCTTAATGATCATATCTTACAGAAGACAGGGAATGTTAAACCATGTGGTAGTGCAACACCTGATATTATCAACAAACTTAATCATGAGACTTCTCTAAACAGGACCAAAACAGAAATCCGGGCTACTGTTGATTTATTGTATGAGCATACAAACTCAGGTGAAGGATCTGATGCTTCAACTGATGTTGAGGTGCAAGAAAAAGAGGCCAGTGGTAGTCGACTAGTTGTACAAACTAAGAAGAAACAACGAATAAGCCAAAGTAATAGTAGAGGTCCAATGGATTCATTCATGAAGACAGATTACGAGAGAACTCAGCAGGCCACTCTTGAAAGGAACAGTGTAGCGAAAGAGAAATTACTAAAAGCTGCATGGAAAAGCATTTCAGCTTGGATGACTGAGAATTCAATTTCTTTTAATACCGTTCGAAGCCCAACTTTCCAAGAAATGATCTATAAAATTGGCGAATACGGGAAAGGTGTGCATTTGGCTTAACTTAACTTGTATATAACTTAACTTGCTCTGTATTAGTTATTAACTGGATCTGTTTTTGTATGTTTTTCTTTTGATGTTAGTTATGCCTTCACCATCTTACCATCAGATTCATACAAATCTTTTCAAGGAACAATTAGATGATATGAAGACGTTTGTTGATACATTTAGGGTACATTGGGCGAGGTTTGGATGTTCTACTATGTCTAATGGTTGGACGGATGGGAAAAAACGACATCTTATTAACTTTTTGGTGAATTGTCTGAAAGGGTCAGTTTTCTTGAAGTCTGTAGATGCGTCAAACAGAACCAATGATGCTGATTACATACGTGGGCTTGTAACAGAGCTAATTAATGATGTTGAGAAAGATAATGTTGTTCAGTTCATTACAGATAATGGTTCCAACTTTAAGAAGGCAGGAAAAGACTTAATGGTTGATTACCCAAATATGTGTTGGACTCCTTGTGCTGCTCATTGCGTTCAGTTGATGTTAGAAGATCTTGGTTCCAAGCTTCCAAGAATCAAGAAATCCGTGGTATTAGGTAAGAGACTCGTTACCTATATTTATTCTCACTTTCAAGTATTGGCCCATATGAGGGAGATGACAAAGGGAGAGTTACATAGGTCCACAAAGACTAGATTTACAACTCAGTACTACACACTAGAAAGTCTCCATAAGTATAAAACCCCTTTGCAAATGCTGTTTGTGGCTGATAGGTGGTCGAAAAGAAGGGCTTCAAAATAAAGTGTAGGACTTAATGCACTTAAAATTGTTACAAGTAGTCCATTTTAGGCAGATGTTGAGTATTCTTGTACTGTGCTAAAGCCCTTAGTTAAGGTTGTAAGGTTAGTGGATATTGAGCTCAAACCTACAATGCCTTATTTGATTGATGCAATGAGAATAGCATGGGATCAAATGGAGAAGAATTTCAGTAAAGATACAAATACTTGGGCTATAATTCAGGATGTCTTTGATAACCGATTGAAGAAAAACTTTAATCATGATCTACATTGTGCGGCTTATTATTTGAATCCTTCAATATTCTACAAGATCGATGCTCGTGAGATGGATAATGATCCAAAGTATAAAGAAATCAAAAGGGGTCTTCATAAAGCAATGAACATGATAATAACCGATGAAAATGAACTAGATTACGCTATGTCTGAATTGAGACTATACAGTGATGCTGTTGGGATCTTGGGAAGTCACTCTTGCAAAAGAAGAAGAGATAAAGATCAACCTCGTAAGTTTTTTATATTTTGTTATTTTAAAATATGATTGTGTTTGTGTTATATAACTTTGTGTATGTATTTATGAAGATGATTGGTGGATTACATACGGAGGAATGGATGTCCCATGCCTACAAAAGTTTGCAATCAAGGTATTGAGTCTGACTTGTTCTTCTTCCCCATGTGAGCGAAACTGGAGCACATTTCAGAATGTAAGTATTCTTATCTTTGATTTCATCTGTTTTAGTCCCCTTTTCCTATCATACTGAAATGCACATACTTATTCTTATCTTTGCTTACTATCAATTATGTCATATGTTTTCGTATTTCAGCTGCACTCAAAGAAACGAAATTGCTTAACACAACAGAAATTGAATGATAGTGTATTTATCCAATATAACAAGAAATTGCAGCGTCGAAACAAAGAAATCCAACAATATAACAATGATGGGAAAGCTCGTGATCCTATTTTTCTGGATGAACATGATGAAAATGATGAATGGTTGGATCCACAAAATTTGGATGACTTGAATGTGGAAGGTGATAATGTAACTTTGGATGATTTGCAGGAGAATATTGGTGAAGTAAGTGGGTCAGTTCGTAGTTCTCGAACTAAGTCTATTTATCCAACTGACACTGACATTGATGCATATGATACTGATCAATTGATGTTGGACACGGATAGAGGACTACTTGGTGATGATTGTGATGATATCTATAATGAATCTAATGAGTTTGATTAAAATTATAATATAGTTATTTAATTAGTATTTTAGACAGTGAACTTTGAAGTTGTTGTTTATCTTTGTTTCATGTTTGAACTTTGAAGTATATATGGAATCTATGGATCTATATATTTCGGATGAAAAAACATTCGTTATAACGTTTTGAAATATATCTATAGTTATAAAATGTGAACTAGTATTTTTTTTAATAAAATTATAAGTACAAAATAAATGGACCGATATTTCGCCGAAATTTCAACCGAAATTTTTCCGATATACCGGCGTACCAGTGTATCGCTCTCGACCGATATGAACCGAAATCCGATATGTAACAGCCTTGGACTGCAGTCGACATTAGTGGATAGTGAGGGGTTCTTGCGGGCGCGTGTGATTCCAAGATGACGTGTAATATATTAGTATTGCGATGGTTAACATCAATTTTCTTGAAAGTCGTATGTGCTGTATGTTACCTTATTCAAAATGAAAGGTTTATCTTTACACTTAATACATTACCAAAAAGTATACATGCCCATGCCGTTACAGCCATAGTTTCACTTGGAGCCTTCGATAGGTTGCATGTTGACGGTATTATCATTTCCTGAGCCATAACTATTTTAGCAGAAAAATTCATACAGCTTTCGGGCGGTACTCGAACATTGTTTGTTAGTTTTCTGGAATCACATATCGTCTAGATGGTCATTTTCTTATTCTCTCTTATTTCACCCCATTTTGGTGATTATACCACAACCTTTTTTTGGTATATTGTTGTTGATGGTTGTCATGTAGTTGTATACTTGACTATATAAACTTGATTTCAGACTGAACAACTTGTAATCACGCTCAACACAACCATCGTTGGATCCAGAGCTAAAAAACAATTAGATTGATACCATGTCACAAAAAAATCTATAAAATATATATTTTGAACTAAATATGGCGAGTGAAATTTTCAGAACCATAATTACTAAAAATGATACCATGTCACAAAAGAAATTTATACGAAAAACATCATAAGTTAATAAAATCACGTTAAAAAGCAACAACATCAATTTAAATTTGTGCCGCAACAACACAGGTCATACCTAATTGTTCTTAAAAAGAAAAAAATATAATCAATTTTCAAAGATCCAATAATTATCCGGATCCGATGGATATTTAGGTTTTTAGTCGAGTCCGGGTCTAACAAATTTCAAATGTTCTCTAGGAGGGGTAATCCTAGAGCTATTAATGGGTACCCGATTACCCGAAACTGGAGCGAAACCGAATGAACCGAGTTCAAGTCTCAAGATTGGAACCATTAATAATATTAGTATCCGACGGGTAGACCCGTTAGGAAACGATAAGCTTTCGGTTTCTAACGGATATTACCTGCCGCATACCCGAATTTATGTTATTTTTGCTAATTTTACTCAATTTTTAAGTTTTCGCCTAATTTTATTTGGATTTATTTATTTATTTATTTTAAATTAGAATATTTATATTGATGTAACAATAACTTCATATGAAAGTTTATTAGATTGTGGCAACATTTATAAGATAAAATAAATTTAATTAAAAGATATAGTTGTTGATATAATTAATTTTCAAAGACCCAATAACCATGCATACCCGTCGGATATTAAGGTTTCTAGTCGGATCCGGATCCATAAATTAAGATTCGGAATCGGAAACGTTATGACCCGGATCCGTTTTTTAAAATTGGGTTCGATTACGGGTCGAGTGGCCCTCACGCTAAGCTCCCTAGTTTGAAACAAAACGGGGGCCTAAAAGATTCCAAGTTTATTCGGGAAAGAAAACAAAGCCAATAAGGGAAGGATTAGGGTTCTCACGCCCCCTTTATAATAGAGACATATATCAGCTTCGTTCACTCCTCTTCGCATTCTTCAGTAAACCCTAGACCTCCCATTCTTCCCACTCGCTCCCACTCGCTATTCCCACTGAGGTAATGCCTTTCTTCTTCCCTTCTACTCAATTTTTGTTCTCGAATCGCAGATCCGGATTGTTGTTTTCAATAGTATAAATCAACGTTTTTTTAATCAATTCAGTATAACAATGAATTGATTTGGTCTGAGTATAGATTGAATAATGTTGGTTTAGGGTTTTATTGCAATTTATCTTCTTATTAGGAGTAATATAGGGTTCACTAATTACCTTATGTATTTTTTATGTGTGATTCGTTGGGATATAGGTGTGTAAAGCTAAATAGTATGTTTTATCGTTAGGTGATTTAGTTTTAGTTCCAATTGATGTATTTTTTACCAGATCTTTTGATGACTTGATTTGGACCAATTGTAGTAATTGGCTACATTAACTGTACATGAACTGTTGATTAGTAGTACTAGTATATACCCTGAAAAATGCTGGATTGAATCATGATGTATATGAATTTGTCATCTAGCATAGAATTTTCTAGATAAGACATGATTAAATTAGCTGTTTTGGAAGGCTAGTTGTGCTGTTTGATGTTTTACTTCTGACGAACTATGAGCTAGAAATTTACTAGAATTTGGATATTTGTGTTAGCATGTACTAGGTATTGTCTTGTTGAAGTGTACGATTTTTAGCTTTGTATGATGAGGCTGATATCCATCCTCCCAGGAAGATTTAACTTGATTCTGTTCATGTAGAGTGTTCAATTGATTTCTTATACTATTTTCTAAATGGGTTTTAGGGTTTGTTTCTCAATGATGTCAATATAGATGGCGAGATGATATATCCATTCTTAACCTTGATGTTAACTGACGCATTTGTCTGAGAGGAATAAACCCTGAAATTCTTGTTTCTCATTACTCTATTATTTTCAAGTTTTTATTTGATTTCATTGATTAATAATTTCATCGACTTATCTTTTTTTTGCACATCTTCCTGTAGTGTGATAGCAATGGCAGTTACTTTCTATAATTTGAGCTCCAAGGCTGGTCTCGAGAAGCTTGATAACCATCTCAAGACTAGAAGTTACGTCACTGGGTAAGTTTGTATGTCTTCCTATCTTTCTGTATTTATTCCAAGTTATTCTCTTTTGTGAGTTGGAGTCTCAATTCTCATGCACGTTTGATGTGATAGATACCAAGCATCCAAGGATGATATCACTGTCCATGCAGCTCTCAAGGGAGCTCCATCATCAGAATACATCAATGTGTCTAGGTGGTTCAACCACATTGAAGCTCTTTTAAGGATCAGGTAATTTGTTTTTCAAGTTATGTAAATTAATCATCAGTATCTCCATTTATCTGGTTACTAAGTTGTTCCCAACAATATGGATGTAGTGGAGTTTCTGCTGAAGGCAGTGGTGTCTCAGTTGAAGGATTTGCACCTGTCGCTGAAGAATCTGTTGCAACCCCCTCTGTGACTGATGCAAAGGTTCGTTTTTTTCGTTTCTTAATTTGGATTCTGTTCTTGTTGATAAGTTGTGTGAATTCGTGTGAACCTTAGATTTTGTTAATTCCAATTTATCAAAGATATCACCTCATAGAGATTCTAAAGTGTTTTAGATTTGAATCTGTGAATGCTATTGATAGCTCATAGTAATCTATATAACGCTAATGTTTTTTGAGTTGCAGCCAGCTGATGATGACGAAGATGATTCTGATGTTGACCTTTTTGGAGAGGAGACAGAGGAGGAAAAGAAGGCTGCTGAAGAACGTGCAGCAGCTGTCAAAGCCTCTGGCAAAAAGAAAGAATGTGAGTGTTCTCTTTAAATCGTGTTTTTGAAAACTAAGGCGATTAGTTCTGTATTGGGCATTTGATATCTTGCTGCTTCGTTTCTTTAATAAGAACTATATATAAACGTGTTATTTTAACTTTTTCTCTCAGCCGGAAAGTCTTCAATTTTGTTGGATGTGAAGCCATGGGATGACGAGACAGATATGGCAAAGCTTGAGGAAACCGTGAGGAGTGTTCAGATGGAAGGCCTCACATGGGGAATGTGTAAGTACCTTCTCTCAAAAAACTGATTATGCTAAAACATCTAACCGTCCTCTTACTTAACGTACTTGTATTTCTCTCTTGTTCCTATCACAGCCAAGCTTGTCGCAGTTGGATATGGTATCAAGAAGTTGCAAATTATGATGACAATCGTGGATGACTTGGTATCTATTGATTCCCTTATTGAGGATCATCTCACCAGTGAACCTGCCAACGAGTACATTCAGAGTTGTGATATTGTTGCATTCAACAAAATCTGAAGAAATGGTCTAGCATTGTGAGAGAAGTATTTTGAGTTATAAGTTGATGTGAGGAAAGTATTATCTTGTTCAATTCAGTGTCAACTTTAATTATTGAGGTTTCTTCCTTTGTTTTTGGTTGTCCTATATAAGTCTTTGTGTTAGAATATTGAGATTGGTCTATGCAAACCCTTTTTAGTTTATTAATGGTTATCTATGCAAACCCTTTTTAGATTATTAACTAATTTCTGATGTTATAACCTTGCCCTTGGGCAGGAAAAGATATAACCTTCATTCTAAATTCTGGTTAGAATTGGTCTTGCTTCCTTGAATATTGCCTTTGACACAGTAGACAGGTAAAGATACAACCTTTTTTTTTCTTAAAAAGAAATAATCAGAAGCTGAGACCCATCTGAGACCGTCTGAGTGAGGGATAATTTTGCACAACAAAAAAAGTTGATCGAATAAGTGTAAATGTCTCATGGATCCTATAAACGCTAATAGAATTCAGCCGTCACTAATTAAATGCAACACGTGCGCATGATACTGCTACTCAAGTCACTTGGCCTGAAACAGTTTGGCCATTCATTTGTCTATAATCTGTGGCTACATTGTGCTTATATGCTCTTGGCAACAACTTGCATGCTCAACACTAAATGGCTGTGTCAGGCAACAACTTGTATGCTCAATCGCTCCCTTGCCTTCTTGTAATTCAATGGGGTGCACATGACAAGTTTACATTCATTCAACTCCATTAACGGTGTAGTCACGACATTTTAGACTCATCCCTTAAGATTTTCTTGCTCCTCTCTGTTTATCAAATTACATTGGTTCGTCATCAAAGTGGTTGCAATGCAACTAGAATGTTCGTAGAATGTTTCAAATGATTTAAGAGGAGTATTACCTTGTATCACCACCAACAGCGGCCAGTTGGAGATCATGCATTCTCTTTCAAGGAAGAGAAGAATAGAAAGAATTCTCAAGTAAGCCAGCAATTCTACAAGCTAGATTAAGCTCGTTACAGGTTCGCAACTTCACATTGCTTAGTAAGAAAGGCTTGACTTACAGCTTCCAAATCCACTGATGTTATGGCAGTCATAAATCCTGATCAAGATTCAAATCATTACCGCCTTATAAATCTATGAACCCTCTTCCTTTTCTGTCAGCTGCATTTACAAACTCAAGAAAGAGATATGAAGACTGTATATTAGTATACTAAAGACATTCTACTGCTTATGTAGAGAGACAATATAGTATAAAAAATTCCACATGCAGACTGAAGTTCCAAGGGGATTGTATTCCCTTTATAGGGAGGGCTGCACTGCAGGAAGAGCACATATTATACCACGTATGTAGGGTTAATTCAACCAATCAATTGAACAAAAGTAACGATACTTTTGCTAGCTAGCTATCTGTGGTAAGAGTCAACAAAAGTATCTATACTTTTCCAACTGTAACCTGGTACTTTATCGATTCCCCTCGTTTTCATATCTTTTCTTATCTTCAAAGCAACATCCCATTGATTAGCCCCTGCATAAACATTACCCGTTTTCCTACCTTCTCTGCTAACTCAAAATGCCCTCCGATTCCAACCCTGTTCACCCCAAGAAGAAGAGTCGCCCACACAAACTCATTAGATTTTATAGGCATTTTCTTAATGAAGTCCAATGCATCTTCCACCAACTTAGCTCTGCATAACAAATTAACCATACATCCGTAGTGTTCCATCCTTGGCTGAATGTCATAAACATCTTTCATTAATCTAAAAATTTCAAGACCCTTATCAATCAATCCTGTGTGCCCACAAGCAGATAACAATCTAATGAACGCCACGTCATCCGGAATCACTTCCTCTCTCTTCATCTGCTCGAAACAAGTCAATGCCTCTAAGACCATGACCATTCATCGCTAACCCTCCAATAATTGTGTTCCATGTAAATGCATTCTTAGTTTTGATCTTGTGGAAAACTTGTGTGCTAAGTCCATGCTACCGCACTTACAATACATATCAACAAGAGAAGTTTCCAACACAATATCTTGTTTTACTTTGTGTTCTGAGTATTAAAAGATGTATATATTTATCTTGATCTAAAGCACCAATGTGAGAACAAGCTGAAAGAACACTAACA
>JAJJMC010018473.1:1326437-1336994 GCA_023531435.1 Papaver californicum | reverse complement strand
CATCTATGAACCTAGTTGGATGCAAGTGGGTCTTCAGGCTCAAATTTAACCCCAATGGAACCATAGCAAGGTACAAAGCCAGGCTAGTGTCAAGAGGATTCCATCAACAGGAGGGACTGGATTACTACGAAACTTTTAGCCCAGTCGCTAAGGCACTAACCATTAGGATTCTACTCTCCATAGCTGTTAACTTTAGTTGGGTAATCTCACAACTAGACGTAAGCAACGCATTTCTTCATGGAGACCTTGATGAGGACATCTACATGTCACAACCACCAGGTTTTGTAGATCCAGAACTACCAAATCATGTTTGTAAGCTCAACAAGTCACTTTATGGACTCAAGCAAGCTCCACGTGCTTGGTATGCTAAACTGACCAAAGTACTGCTGTCTTATAACTTTGTAATGTGTAAAGCTGACAACTCTTTATTTATTCAAAAGACAGGTTCCAGAGTTACCTACATACTTGTTTATGTTGATGACATCGTACTCACAGGTAGCTCAGCATCCTACAGTGCAGAGTTTATCACTAAGCTGCAATGTCACTTTCCTGTGAAGAATATGAGAGATTTACATTATTTCCTAGGTTTGGAAATCAAAAGAACTGCAACCTCTCTATTCTTGTGCCAAACCAAGTATGCCTTGGATCTATTAGAGAAATACAATATGGCTGGGGCTAAACCATATTCCTCTCCTGTCCCAGCAAACTTCAAATTCAGACAAACTGCAAGTACTCCATTACCTGATCCATCTTCCTACAGATCACTAGTCGGGGCACTTCAGTATCTTACTTGTACCAGACCGGAGATATCCTATGCCGTGAACCAAGTCTGCCAGTTTATGCAGATGCCAACAATGGAAAATTTAATTGCTGCAAGAGAATATTGAGATACATCAAAGAAACAGTTACATATGGTCTGTTGTTCACCAAAGGACTAACTGCTGTCCATGGATACACTGACGCTGACTGGGCTGGTGACACAATCACTAGAAGAAGTACTGGCGGCTATTGCATCTTTTTTGGTGCTAACCCAATTTCATGGTCCAGCAAGAAGCAAAGCACAATGGCTAGATCCTACTGAAGCTGAATTCAGGAGTCTTGCAAACTCGGCAGCAGAGGTAATGTGGGTATGTAAATTACTTACAGAAATGCATATTTTTTTACCAAGCACTCCTTCTCTTCTTTGTGACAACATATGGGACATTTCATATTCTTCTAACCCTGTTTTCCACACACGGATGAAACACTTATCAGTGGACTACAATTTTGTGCGAGAACTAATACAATCCAATACACTCAAGGTATCCTATGTGTCTATTATTGATCAAGCAGCGGATATTTTTACTAAAGGTTTTTCTGGTCCTCGGTTTGCACTGCTAAGGAACAAACTGTGTGTTCGTTCATTGAGAGACACTCAGTTTGGGGGGGGGGGTAACAGTACATCTCCAGGAATGCTCTGCCTAGTCATCTGTGAGCTGTCAGAAACTACCTAGTCATCTATGAGTTGTTATGAGCTGTATGGTTCATGTTAGCATATCTTGTAGTTCATGTTAGCATCCTTCTGTTAGTTCAGTAAATAGAATATAAAAGACAATACACAAATTGTAATCAAATAAGAAGAATATTTTTCATTAATAAAAAGTGCTGTGAACATTTTCTCTATCATTCATCTCTAATCATGTTCATATGTAAATTGATGATTTGAAAACTTAGTCTAGATGATGAAACCATAGCTTGAATTTCGAAATTCATTTTTCTGACATCTAAAAATATATGTATTGTTTGAACTCAGTGATATTTGGATATGTTGTTCCTGTATATGTTATAAAAACTCAATTAAATTTTGAGGATGATCAGACATAGTGAAGTGGCAGAAGCATTTGTGTTACAGAGAACCATCCTGCAGAATTTGTGCTGGTAGGAAGTCAGTTTGAGGTGCACACATAGAATTATTCATAAATCAACATCTAGTCGTTACTTCTCTGTAAAATTCATATACAATGTTATTTTTATATCTATTATTGTGTTGTTAAAATTTCGTTTTGATCCGATCATTATACATTATGATTTTCAAGGGTGCATCATAGGATATAAATATGTGGTTGCAGGGTAAAATTCACTGAATTATGTCGTACGTGTTGGAGTATGAATTATGATGTATGTGCTGAACTTCGAGATTGTCTAAATGGTGTTCTATGAGCTTAAGTTTAATTAAGAGTTAAATTGTGGTGTGATGATATATGCTTTATTTCGCCGAATCTATATCATGTCTTGATGGTATACTGGTAGAGTAATTTTAGAAAGTGAATGAATTGGTTGCTATATTTTCAAGTTGATAAAAGCGTAATACAAGATATTGACTTAAAGTTATCTCTGAATTGAAATCATGGCCAAAAGAGACACTTGTAGATATTATCAAATTGAATGAGCCATGCCATTTTTCTTCAAACTGTTAAGTTTATTTTTGGAATATTTGTTCCCTACAGATTGGGCTACATTTACCAAGAGGTAGATGAATTTCCTCTTTGGCTAGTGGAATCTGATCTGGATTTGATTTTAAAACCATTCTTATAAATGTACATTACATATTATATTCTCATTAATATATCCTCGCACTGTTTTTAATTAATATCCTTAAATATATATTGGGTTTGTATAGTTATCGGAATGAACTCATTTTTGTTCTGCATTAAGAGCTTTCAGAGTTAGGAGTTCTTGTTTATTAGCATCTTGGAATTCTTTGTTTACAACTCCAATTTAGTACAGATTCATGTCCTGAAATTATTTTATATGAAAATGGTATTTTAAGTTATCTACTTGACAGGGATATTCCAGAAGTTTTGAAACTGTAAGGGATAGTTGTTGCTGGGAAATTCATATTATCCATACCATCTAATAAGAGATAGTTGCTACTAATGCAAGTAGTTCATTCTATCTAAACAATGATGGCGAACTATGGTCGTGCTTGATCCCTTCGAGCTACGGAGGAGGGTACATAGGCAGCCGCTTTGCAGTTCAGCACCCTTCTGCAAGGTTGTTCTTATCATCTAAAAGAGGTTGGTTACTGCTTGGAAGTTCATACCATCTATTCAGAGATGATTGCAACTCTGTCGAGGCAGTCAGTATGGTTGACGAGGTAGTTGCAGTCTTCTTGTTCATACTACTTAGTGACAGATGATTGCGACCCTATCGAGATAGTTCATATCATATAACGAGAAATGATGAGGTGATTTCCACATGCCTGTTCATATCACCTAATGAAATAGAAATGATTATTATCGTTCGAGGTAATTCATATCATCTGAGAATGATGGTTGATATACATGGTGACAGTTCATATCATGGAGCTAGAAATGATTATGAACCCTTTCTAGAGTAGTTCATATTTATTTAACTAATGGGTCCCTTCGGGGATGAGCTAAGGCTAATAATTGTGGGGTCCTTATGAGGATGATCTATTAACTGAAAGGTCCCTATGGGGATGAGCTTAGGCTAATAACTATCGGGTCCCTACGGGGATGAGCTACTAACTGATAGGTCCTTAAGGAGATGAGCCATAGCTTATAACTATCGGGTCCAAACTGGATGAGGATATGATACTTACTCAAATTGGTAATTTGATGAACATTTTCTTGGTAAAAAAATCAAATTGGTCTCAAAAGTTGGTAATGTCGGTTTCTCAAGTGGCGTATCGGGAAGTCAGAGCTTGCCAAGCGGGTCGGACCCGACCCGTGGAACGCGAAAATTTTCTGGTCCGTCAAAGGTAACCTGGGCTTACCTATTTTAGTCGAACCTGCATTTGCACGTGCACTATATAAAAAATGTCAAACTGGTATTACGATAACCATACAATAAATTTCCGACTGAGTTTCAAAACGGACATTACCCGTACTATGACCATAGTGTGGATAATACTTGGGACCACTACCAACCTTCTGAAGGTTATGGTTCATACCATGGAGATCCCAATTAATATTCGTACGCGCACCAGTCATATGAACGGGAAAATGAGCAAAATTTGAGTTTTTTGTCTTTGAAGGATGCCCTCGAGAAGTTGCAAGCTAGTACTATTTCTTTCGAAAATTCCATGAAGCGGATGTGGTCTAGTACTCCTTATGGTGACCCAAATACTTCTCTAGAAGAATTACCAGAGTAGTTTCTATCGAGTACTCCTTATGAACCTATTATGACTCTAGAAAAATCACTCAAGAAGATAACTGAGATAACAAATAGGTTTGAGTTAGAGACAAATAGGTATAAGTTAGATATGAAGGAAAGAATTACAAAGATGATAATTGCTCAAAATAATAATTGTCAATACAATGTTTCCAATATTACCCTTGATAATAATGATGAATATTTACCTAATTTAGAGGATAAGGTTAGAGTTGAAGACACTACTTATTTAGATACAATTCAACCATCTTCATATTATTATGATGATGAAGAGAGTATTGATGAAAAATTTGAAATCCATAGTAATAATGATCAGGAAATTTTTACAC
Organism: Papaver californicum; assembly: GCA_023531435.1. Classification (NCBI taxonomy): domain Eukaryota; kingdom Viridiplantae; phylum Streptophyta; class Magnoliopsida; order Ranunculales; family Papaveraceae; genus Papaver; species Papaver californicum. Next base: position 1,332,489 of record JAJJMC010018473.1, on the reverse strand, counting down.
CATTTGAGCTTCATGATAACAATGATGTTTCTAGTTCCGATCCTAATAATGTTAGTGATTAGTTACCTATTCAAGAAGAAAAGGATTTAACTAGAGATACCATTATTATAGACGGTAAAATGTTTTCTTGTTATTATGAAGACGATAATGGTTTAGAGGAACGAGTTTATCCTGAGACTAGCGTTTTAGAGTCCAACGATTCAAGAACAATAGTCTCAAACGAAGAAGATATACTTGTAGATATCTTAAATATGAATGAGGATGCACCGCATGTTTATAACTTAGAAGAAGCAATTGACCATTTTTAGGAATCTGATGATCTAGAAATTAGGGATATTGTGACTAGTCTTTCTAGAGACACCCAAAATTCTAAGTTTTGGGGTGATTATCATTCTCCCTGTGCTTTACCTTTAACTCTTAGAAAGATCCCTCACTTGGGACTTGACATATGTGCCTCTACCATTTTATGAGATTATCTTCAAGAACGTTTTCCCGAGCCTGATTTTGTCCAGAATGAAATTCATTCGTCAGAAAACCATCATTTGGTCTACCCAGGCGATAATACCAAGATTGACTTTGTTTTCCCACCAAAAAAAATTCCTCCAATCGTGAGAATGTTTGAATTTCAAATGTATTAGTTATTAAGTTTCGAAACTAAGCCTAATTACTTTAGGAGATTAGAATCGACACATTTGCTTAAGAATGACCGCCACTTCCATTGTGGTAAACTGTGTGAGTCAAATCTGATTAATTTTGAGGATCTACAGTTATTCAGGTTATTATTATGTGCTTCTAAGTTCTTAGTTAAGTTTTTCCAGACTCTGCAACCTGATCCTTCTGATCCTACCTATGAAGAAATCCAGCCCATGAAAATATTTCATCTAGACCCTTTTATAGAACCTGAACCTGAACCACAATTAGATAAGGTTGTGCTATGTTTGTTTCCTTTCTTGGCCTGTTGCAGTTTCTTTTTTTTGGGCATAACATTATTTATTCAGATGACCCACAGTTTTTTCGTCTATTGCTACATGATTTTATGAGGTGACTAGTCCTTTCTTAAGTCTGACTGAAGACTTTAAACTTAGCACTTGCTGGGAGGTTACCCATGCTCATGCAGTAATATCCTTCCTTAACTTTTTTCTTCAATTGGTAACAGTTTCTCCTTATTCATGTTTTAATCATTTATTTTTAGAACATTGAGGACAATATTAGATTTAAGTTTGGGGGTATGGGAAAAAATTTTAGTTGCAATATAAAATTCCAAAATTTAGAAACTTGTGAACAAATCAGGATGACACTGACCATTCTAAGTATATGGAAATAAACTTCTTGGCTATAGGAGTTGAGGGGCCCAACTAAATGGTCTATTCATAAAAGGAAAAAACTCAGGTATTAAAAATAACATGATAGTCGTCACCATATCACGTTCTGTTTTTATTTTTGTAACTTTATGTGTTTCTATAAGTGATTTGGTGGGGCACTAGTATCACCTTATTGTCGCCATGATGAAGTAGAGTGAGTAATTGAGATTAAGCCTCACTATTTTAATTGAACTTGACCAATAAAAAAAAATTGACACTCGGATAGCAATATGTGTGTGTTCTCCCTGTCTCTGTCGCCTAAGCAAGCGTGGAACACAGGATCCATGAGAACTATCATACAATCTGCTGACAAGGAACATGCGCTTAGATTCAAAAGATCTAATATTGTCCATAAAAAAAATAAACAAAAAATATATAAAATAAAATAATAGAAATAATAATAATTGTAAATCGACCGTTGGGGCCCTTTTATATACAAGCTGAGTTGATACTAGACTTAGTATTTAGACCAGTGGGTGCTCATCTCTATCCATTAGGGTTCATCTTGGCATGATGTTCATACAAATATTCTGGGAAGCACCGTTCACCTTAGTCAACATGCACACACTTTTATCTCCATATCCATCTTCTTAATCTGTTCATGTGATTGTGGTTTGTTATATTCCGAGTATAGTGGTCCATTGTACGACTTTCTGAGTAGTGCTTTGTTTTCTTATATATGAATTTCAGTACGCTTGAGTGCAAACTCGTGTACAACAATTGGATTCAAAACAGGGTAATTCCTCTCATATCCAAAGAATTTAGTAGCCAACTAAATAGTATGTTTAGTGTCTACCCTCAATCATTCATAAGTAGCTAGGGTTTGGAGTAAAAGGTTTTGTGGGTGTATCTCTTGTAAACCCTTATGAGACAACACTCGTCTTCTAAGGTCACCTAGGAGTTTAACGTCTAGCTACACGTGCTAATTGTAGTCGTGATTCTTATAAAAGTGAGATAAATTTTATTTTCTAGATTAGATTTGCTCGAGGACTAGGAAATAATAAGTTTGGGGGTATTTGATAGATATATTTTTGTGTCTATTTTGTCTCAATTCTTTATTTTGATATTGCTCGATTGTGTACAATTGTGTTATTTATGTGTTTGTAGGTATCTTTGGGAAATAAACAATTATGGAAAAATTGGGTCGAAAAGTTATAAAGGCACCCAAAGTGTTAAAGGCACCCAATTTTTTAATAAAAGCACCCACTCTTTTTAATTTGAACTTGAATTTTGGCGGGAAAGTATCTCTTTGATCTGCGATCAAACTCTAACAAGAATTTTGGGTTGTTTCGAAGAGTTAAAGGTTCAAATATTCTCTAACCGCAATAAGAAAAGTTTACAAGTTTGGGGAACATAATAATAGAAACGGAATCGTATCAAATCTATTCTCGGATAGAAATCAGGTTTCACGTGAAATCTTGCGTGACTTTCCTATGTATTAAAGTTTGTTTTCATAATACTCGTATCTTATTTGAACAAAAGGAGAAGAAAAATCGCAGCTGAAATAAAGACCGAGGAGAAAGAAAAAAGTTCCCGAAGATTTGCTTTGTTTCTCCCATTAAAAATGTGAAGATTTTGAGAAGATTTTTGGAAGATTCTCGAGTAGTAGGTTTCCTATTATAAATAGAGAAGTAGAAGAACAAAGGAGGGAGGCTGGCTGTTGCCAGAATCTAGAGAAAAGGGTGAAAGAAAAAAAAACTCAGAAAACTAGGGTTATTGCTCGTGAAGAAGAATAGTATAAGACACTTGAGAACAATCATTGAATCAGTGGCATAATCTTTTTGCTTACTGCACCACAAAACAATCGTTTACATCTGTTATCTTTTCTTTATCTTTTCAGCAACACAGAACACTCTGATTGCAACACTTATATTTGTATCAAGTGTTTTGTGTTATTTTTTTCCTTTGTTCTTGTAAACACTTGTGATCTATGAAAAATTATTTTGAGAGAGTGTTAGACATGAGGAGCTAAACCCAATCATTGGGACAATGGAGGAAGCCATTTTTCATGATTGTGGTAAATATATTAATTCTTTTATACTTTTTTGTATTAATTTAAATTGATTTATGATTTTTTCTTAATTATTTGTGATCTTGTTTGATGGTGTATGCTTAGTCTTAAGTACTTTTGACGCGTCATGCTTATAATTTACATCTAATGTTTTAAAAATCTACTTTGGCAAAGAATCAAAGTCAATATTCGTTTATTATATGAGCTATAATTGTCTAGAATTAATATTCGAACCACATGAATATGAAGATTGGTGGAATCCTGAGTCCTAGTATCTCTTAATCTTGTTATTATATTTTATTCATTTGCTAGCTAAATTCGAAATTAAGTCTAAATTCAATCTTAACAAGTCTTAAAGTTCGAATATTTTCTTACTACTTCTACAACCATATCAAAATGGCCATTCACGTATTGCTTCGGTCACAAAGGTGGAGATGATGGGTTGATCTTAGGGGGAAGAAGCAGAAAAGGTTGAGAAATCATTATGTGATGAAAATGGTAATGTGTAGTTGAAGACTGGGTTATCTCTGGGATAGATCTCTGTTATGTTCCACTGGAAATTGGACCAAGATGTGTCCTCGATGACAGGGCATTAAGCTAAGATACTTCCTCGAGGATCGATCATTAGCTAGTCCCAGGATATGACCATTTGGTGTTGTCTCTTATTGTGTATAGTAGTAGATTGGTGTTGTTTGAAAATTGATGCACATTCGAAACAAGTTCAAGGAATTCAGCCGTGGAAGTTATGCGACTTGATACTATTTCGATATGGCATAAATATATGTATATTTTTAGAGATGCTACGAGATCAATATAGAACACCTGTAGCTATCTGTAGAGGCTGTATTCTTAATTATCTTGCGGAATGTATGTAGAAGTTCGGTACTCATATTTTGATATAAAGTCATAAATATGCGCAAATACTTCTATGTTTCTGCTGCTGGGCAGAGGGAAATTTTATGATTCTAACCCTTGTCGAAAATACGTCATTAACAGGGTGTCAATGGCCCCCCTTTTAGTTTTGATTACTTATATGTTGGTATGGTTTTCCCAAACCGTGCCAAGTTATTTGATGCCCTATATGAAATACATATCAAGGGTTTGAGAGCGTATGTTCCCAAGAAGACAGCTCTCGAGAGGTTCAGTGCCAAGTGCAAGCATGCTGCAAGTGGGTGCTTGTGGTCTATTCATATGGGAAAGTTGAATGCGTTTCAAATTAGAAAGCATGTACCACTGCAATTATATGGTTTTCATCAATGACATGGTGACACGGGGTACAAGCATGCATTTGTAAAATGGATTACTTCTAAAATTAAACGATATGTGCTTGAGAACAAGAAAATATCACAAGAATTTATCAAGATGTTCATCAATGATGTTCATTATATAGACATATTTGACGCTAAAGAAAAATATGCAAGGAAACTCGCCTTAGAGAGTGTGTTTGGAAGCTTCGCTGAGTCCTTTAGCTTGTTACCCAAAGTTGCTGACCAAATGACAATCCACAATGACGAGACAATCACAAAGCTTGAAGTGGTAGATGGAAAATTTGTATCTTTTTTTGCTGGGCGTTTGGTCCTTGCATAAATGCTTTTAGAAATAATATTTGTCCAGTTATTGCAGTTGACGGGACACACCTCCGGTGTTGGTACTTGGGCACCCTACTAGTCGCCTGCGCCCAGGATGGTGATAATGGCGTTGTACCAATCACATATGCTATCATAGAGAATAAGAGTAAGGGATCTTGTAACTGGTTTTTGAATTTGTTGTGGCTACATGTTATTGGTGGTTACGAGAGGATTAATGGATTGGTTGTAATAATCGACAAGGGGGCTGGGTTAATTGGGGTCATGGCTGTTGTGATGCCCGATGTAAAACATGTTTTGTGCGTTCGTCATTTCATGGAGAACTTCTTCAACACTTTTCGTGATGTAACTGTTCGTGATTTTATATGGATTGCTGCTAAAACGGCTCTGCCCGTGAACTTCGAATACCATTTAGGAGAGATCTGTAAATTAAAGTACAACTCAAGGGTGCAGAATGACTGCTTAGTTACAACAAGGAACAATGAACACAAGCTTTTCTACCTTAGAAAAGATGAGGTATTTTCATGACCAACATGTTGAGAGTACTAATACTCAACTTAGAATTTCTCGGTCCTATCCATTTGATGCACTTGTACAAGCAACTCGTGTTAAATAAGCAAAGTACTTTGCTATCCGAAATGCGAGAAGCTTTACCCGAGGTAGTTCGTAAAACCAAACAATGGATCCCTACCAATTATGGTAACAACAAGCTTTCGGTAGACCATTTAGGAGCATTTTATACCGTGGATCTTGAATTGCGGACTTGCACTTGTCTTCAGTTCCAAACTGTTGGGATTCCTTGTATACACGCATTTTCTTCCCTAATGCGCCTTGGTGCGGATCTTGCTGACTATTGCTATGATTGGTATTTCATGGATAAGTACCTACGCCACTACATTTGTACTCGTTGAAGGTTACTCCAAATAGCCGTTAGGTCCTACATTTGTATATATTATCTCGCCGGTTTGGACGAAAAAGATAAGTCGACCATTGAAGAGGAAGAGAACCGAGTCTCAAAGTGTTTTGAGGGTTACAATACGGTGCTCCAAGTGTGACGCAACTTGTCATAATCGTGTGCGATGTGATGGAATTCC
>JAJJMC010018473.1:1250525-1326427 GCA_023531435.1 Papaver californicum | reverse complement strand
TTCTTATTTTTACATGCAATGACTATATATTGTGTTTTCTATCGTTTTTAACGTAAATATAACATGTTTTTTGAAATTACAGTGATACCTCCCCCCCCCCCGGTGACTTTAATCAGCTGCGAAGATGTATTTTCTCTTGGTATCGCCCACCGTGTACCTGCAACATGGATAGTTAACCATGATGAAAATGAAACGAAAATGAGTATTCCTATGTAGATTTGAGGTTGTGTTAGTAAGATGCATTGGTATGTTTGGGGTATGCCTAATTTTCTTATGAGTCCGTGGTTGTCGAAACCACGAGTTAATCCTTCTCAACCTGCTACCGGAAAATTTGTAAGTATAATTATGAAATAATATTTGTATGTTTATTTGCCTTAATTATTATTTTTTACTATACAATAATCTTTGGATTTATAGGCACAACTCATTAAACGCATCACCGATAACACATTATGCTAAAACACTGATGCGGTACCACCAATTTCCACAACTTTATCAGAAGTGGCATGGAAACTTCAGAACTACCATAGGGATGAGCCGTTGGCCGAATTCTGAGAGACCAATAGAGATGCATCTCAACCACTAGCAATTGAAGGTATGGATATCCAACAAGATGTTGAAAACGAAGATATCAAAGAGGTGGGAGTTCGAAGATCCACAAGACAACCAAAACCGATACAAAGAGATTGACTAAATTTTTATAAGGGAAAGAAAAATACAAACTAAAGTTGCAATAGTTAGATCACATCTTTTAACTTTTCTTAAGACAATATATCATGTTTACCAGGGATTTTTCTTTTATGTATAATCATAACAACTTGTATACCCTCAAAAAACATATGGATGCACATTTGTTCCTACTTAAAGATGTAGTGTTAATTTAGTTGGGTACACGTTATTTGTGAAGTGTTAATTTAGTTGGGTACATGTTATTTATAGAGTGTTAATTTAGTTGGGTACATGTTATAATAGTTTTTAGCCGTTCAGGGTTGAAAATGTGACTAACAAAAATAAAAGAATTCTAACTTCTGCAAATTATTGGAACTAATCAACTACATTTGACATCAAAATTTAAATAATCTTCTAATTTTTACACAGAATTTCATCGAACCGACTCAAAACTATACACTTTTATTCAATATACAACTTCTCTTAAACGAGTAATGATGTCAATAAAGCTCCTACATTTGGCGTTAAATAATCCATCTTCTTTTCCCGTGCACAACAACAAATATTAGAATTAGAAATAATCTAAGTTTCAGTTGCATAATCAATTGGAAATCAATCTCATTAATTTAGATCTTTACCTGAATTGAGCCCATGAATTCAAGTACACCAATTTGACCTTGCAAAAACTTAATATACTTAGGCGCAACATTAAACATGTCAGTTGTGTTCAGTTTACTTCCACTAGGAACCAACTTCCCAAGTTGTTGTGTTTTCTCACTAGCCGCAATACTCTGTGCCGATAAGTACATGTTGTTAGATTTCATCACATTACTCATCTCTATAGTCAGAATAAGTCAGTTGTGCAATTGAAACCTCATTAGTAATAGTGATACATGTAGTATTAGTTGGTGATAGAAACAAAAATTGATCCACCTGAAAATTTGGGCAACAACGCTTACTCAAAAGATTCGGAAAATACCCATCGTTGTTATTGAATGCAAAATTATCCAAACGACGAAAACTAGGAAGCAAATCAACATAAGGTCTTTAGCGTTTAAGGCTTGGGTGGTAACTACAAGTTGTGTTCAACTCATAATCATTAAATGGAATAATATCTTCATCAACATGTTATGATGAAAATGTAAACAAAAGGTATTTTTCCCTTCTTTCCCAATCTCACTAACAGATTCCTTCTGCAAAACATAACATAGAAATGGAAAACATTTAATTTGCAAATTGTTTACTACTATTAAGGTTCATCCTTTAAATTTACACTTAAATACATATGATAAATAAAGAGATACAATTTGAAGTCACAGTAACAAAATAGGGTCACGGATCTCATTCGAAAATCATATATAAAAATTTAGAATTTGACAAAGAATTTCTTCTAGGGATAGAAAAAAATTATCCAATCTATATAGCACTGAATCACCAGCGGTTTTACGGTCATGGTTAGGATCATGATATGAACCAAACCCATATAATTTGAGATCATCATCTTCTGCCAATCCCTCGGGAAGCTTTGATTTGGATCCTACTAAACTATCACTGTCGACATATTGATGGTGGTGATGTTTATAGGTATTGCTATGAGTACAAGATTCACTATAACAAGATCCAAAATCTCCTTAACAATGCCATTGTCGGAGAATGCAACTAATTAGGTTTCCAAGTTCCATCGAATGTAATAAAACAATTTATAAGCGACCAATTTTTCAATCGGGTTTTGAAGACCACCCATTTTATAATCCTAACTCTAGTTAAAAATTTAACTTTGGTTAAGGGGTATTATTGAAGGAAAAAGAAATCAGCTAATAAAACCAAACAAATTGATCTGGCTATTTTTGTCACTTGTTTAATAATCTGTTAAACTCGTTCATTTCTCGTGAAACGGTGGATTTTAATGCCTTTTTCTGATAAATTATACTTGCTTGAGAAAATAAAAAAACAAAAGAAAAAAATACAATGATGATACACTTGGTACATATGAGTTATGAACTTGTACATAAAGAAAAGGGCAGGGGAGTTTTCGGTAATTCTGTTGTCCGCTATTGACTTCTTTTCTTCGCTGCTGTTTTGTAATAACTTCATAAAACCAAGAAATACAAAATCAAGAATCACAGACAAATTGTTAATCGAAAAAGAAAACATTCCAGGTCTCGTTCTCTTCCTTAGAATCAATATTTTATTTATAGTTTATTTCTTATATCAACTAAATCCTCACTTGATTCTTATGGAATCGGAATTAGAAACAGTTCTTCCCTACTGAGAACTGATCTGTATTAGGAAGGTTTTAAATTTGCTTTAACTGTGAAATTCCAAACTCTGTAGAGAATCGATAGAAATTCGAATTTTTCCATACATGAATGTTATTTTTGTAGTTTGAATTGCACATTGAGTTAGGTTTTCATTTCAGAAATTTTAGAGTTTGATTTTGTTTAGAAAATTTACTGGAAACTGTGTAGACATTGATCTTTGTGGAGATCTATTTGGATTTTGTAAATCTTGATAATTGATCTGATTATTTGGTTTCACATAGAAATATTCGTTGTTTATATAGAACTGTATTATTTTCAAAAAATAAATAAAGTCCTTATGATTTAGTGTTAATTTCATTTTGTGATTAAGTACATTTTGTTAGGGTGGGGTTCCGAAGCAGACTGGCGGGGACACATACTCAGTCGACTATTCTGTGTAAGTTCATACTCCACACGTTCAATCAAACTTTTTGTGGTTATTTTATTGTTAATAAAAGAAACTGTGAGTAGTAGTTTCCAATTCCAATTCTTCCTTGATTTGATGTTAGACGAATTACTGCTTTAACATTACTTAAACTACATGATTGTGTTAGTTTCCCTCCATTAAAATCCAAGATTTTCCTAGGTGACCTTGCCGATTTTAATTTTCAGATTGGAAGTCTGAAAATAGAGAGATTAGTGAAAGTGGTGAATGAACAAATTGAATCCAGAATCTTTGCGATTATGTTGTATCAGGACACTATGTCCAAAAGTCAATCAGATGCAACAACCACTTTGTCAAATCCATGCCGTTGTCAAATCAACAGCTACACATTTCAACACTTTTGCTTCAAATCAACTATTAGATGATTTAGGTAAATCTAGTGGGGTGGATGAAGCTCGTCACTTCACTTGTTCAACAAAATGTCTGACAAAGACGAATTCATGTTGATAGAACCTGGATCAATTTCGGATGTTTCTGGAGATGAAGGAATTGAGAGAAAATTTGGGAAAGAGATACGCAAGAGAAATGACAGAAAATGTGATCGGATTTTATTGATTTTTCATGAAAATTACATCTCATTTGGCTCGGGCTTTATATACCCGATTATCCCACACTAATAACTGCTAACAGGATTAACAGCTAATTACTAACTAATCCTAACTAACATTCAAAGTGGTCAACCAGAGACCTAAAAGTGTCCCTTGCTAATTGACCTAATACTAACTGTGCTATATGCACCATTACTACTACTACTGGCAGACCCCTTTTACTAAGGCAGCCCAGCACCTTATCACATGTGGAATACTATGATTTCTGCTTATGCCAGATCAGACCGCTTGATTGAGGCAAACGACTCTTAAGTGAAACTCTATACCCTAGTTCAATTGCTTGGTCATCCCTAATCTCTGGGTATTCACATCAGGGATGTGGAACCGAAGCTTTTAGGTTATTCTGGCTAATGCTACTTGAAGGATTAAAACCCAATCAATACACCCTAGGTAGTGCTCTTCGTGTTTGTTCCATCTCAGCTTTGTTACAGAGAGGGCAGCAAATTCATGCCCACGCTATAAAAACTCACTTTGATTTGAACATTTTCGTTGTCACTGGCTTAGTTGATATGTACGCTAAATGCAAGTAGATTCTAGAAGCCGAATATTTATTCCTCATGTTGCTGGATACCAATAATCTTGTATTATGGAATGCAATGGTTACGGGGTACACACAGAACGGTTATGGATTACAAGCAATGAAGTGTTTTTCGTGGTATGAAATCTGAAGGTATTGGAATGAATCAGTTCACATTCCCAAGTATATTGACAGCTTGTGCTGCAAATCCTGCATTTAGATTTGCTATGCAGGTTCACTGTTCCATCATTTGTAGTGGGTTTGAGTTTAATGCGTTTGTTGAGAGTTCATTAGTCGATATGTATGCAAAATGTGGGGATGTAAATTCTGCAGAAAGGGTCTTGGAGTATATGGAAGTCGATGATGTGGTTTCTTGGAACTCATTGATTACCGGATGTGTAAGGAAAGGCTGCAATGAAGAAGCTTTATCTTTATTTAAAAAGATGCATCAAAGGCAAATGAAGATTGACCATTTACTTACCCGTCTGTTTTAAACGCGTTAGCTTCCATTTTTTATCTAGAAACTGCTGGATCTGTTCACTGCCTAACTATAAAAACTGGTTTTGATAACTATAAATTAGTGGGCAGTGCTCTAGTTGATATGTACGCAAAATGTGGTAGCTTATATTGTGCTTTTAGGGTTTTCCTTAGTATGGGTGACCGAGATGTTGTTTCATGGACATCGCTGATCTCTGGTCATGCTCGCCATGGATTTTATGAGGAGGCACTTAAACTTTACTATGAAATGAGAGGCACGGAAATTGAACCTGATCTTTTTGTCATTGCAAGTGTTTTCAGTGCTTGTGCAGAATTAACTTGTTTAGAATATGGGAAACAAGTGCATGGTAACCTCGTTAGAAGTGGTCTTGGTTCATCTCTATCAGTAGGTAATCATTGGTGACAATGTACGCAAAATGTGGATGTCTGGACGATGCAAATCTGGTTTTTGGTATGATACATTTAAAAGATGTGGTTTCTTGGACGGCTTTGATTGTTGGCTACACACAAAATGGAAGGGGAAAAGACTCTCTACAGCTTTATAATCAGATGATCCTGACTGGGAGGAGACCCGATTATGTTACTTTTGTTGGTCTGTTATTTGCATGCAGCCATGCGGGTCTTGTTGATGAGGGTTTCCTTTACTTTGAATCTATGGAAATGGTTCACGGTATTAAACGGGGGCCTGAGCATTACGCTTGTATGATTGATCTTCTTGGGCGTTCTGGAAAAATTGATAAAGCTGTAGAGTTGCTGGATCAAATGCCTTTTCAACCAGATGCAACTGTGTGGAAAGCACTACTCGCAGCTTGTAGATCTCACGGTAAATTAGAAGTGGCTGTTTGAGCTGCTGAGAGCCTCTTCGAATTGGAACCGAGAAATGTCGTTGCATATGTTCAATTGGCTAATATGTACTCAGCAGCTGGTAGATGGGTTGATGCTGGGAGAATTCGTAGTTTAATGAAATCAAGAGGGGTCAAAAAGGAACCTGGATGTAGTTGGATGGAAGTGAATGGCAGAGTTCATGTTTTCATGATTGAAGAGAGGAATCACCCAAGGAAGGCCGATATATATTTGAAACTTGAAGAGATGATAATCTTGATTAAGGAAGCCGGGTACTTTCCAGATATGAACTTTGCGCTACATGACATGGATGAAGATGGAAAGGAACTTGGTCTTAGCTACCACAGTGAAAAATTGGCCGCTGCTTTTGGGCTTCTTAGTATCCCCCCTGGAGCACCAATCAGAATTTATAAGAACCTCCGCGTCTGTGGGGACTGCCACAATGCTATGAAGTTTATTTCAGAGGTCTTTCAGAGACGTGTTATTTTGAGAGATGCAAATTGTTTTCATCACTTCAGCGAGGGAAAATGCTCTTGCAAGGATTATTGGTAGACTTCTTGAGCTTTTAAGTGTATTTTCTATGTAAACTCTTCCACCAAGGAGTGTGAAATGATAGGTAATTGAAGCATGAGAGAGCATACTTCCTTGGAACTTAATCTAGATGATAAGAGAGATCAATGGCCTGTGGAATTTAAAAGTTGAGTGCAACTTTTTAATGTTTTAATCGGAAATGTTACACACAGGGGCTAATGTTGGACATCTTCAAGTGTGTTAAGTATGTTTTCTACCTGTGAGTTTCGATCGAGGTGCATGAAATGATCAAAAGACTTAACCAAGAGAATACCGAAATATCTCGAGATGGGTCTTGGTGATCCAGGGAATCCAAGTGCTATGTGGGGGCTCAGAATCCTGATACCGTTCATTACTGTCTGAATTGGACATCTTTGATATGTAAGAGTTAATGGAGGTGGAAGTAGACCTGATAGAGTTCTATAATGTTGGTGGCGAACCCATTAAGACAAGATTGGCTGAAACAACTTGAAAAATGAGTTATCTTTTTTCCTAAACAACTTAACCTTTTGTTTGTCTAAAAGTAGAATAAAAATTTCAAGTTTCTTATTTAAGGTTTTGCAGGTATATGTACGCCTTAAGAGTTCTGGAAAATCAGATTACTTGTCCGTGATCATTACTGCAGTCATGTTATCTTTTTGATCTTGCTTTTGATATGGAGAATTCTATATTGGGTTTCTTTAGTCAGTGGGATCTCTAGTAGTTTGTAGTTGTACTAGGAACTTAATTCAATTAAGAATATCATTTTACCTTTCAACTTTGTCAAATCAGCAATAAGGGATGGAGGATCTCTCTGGAAGCTTTTTCTGATACATCTCTGTATTACTTTCGACTTTTTCTCAGAATTTTGGAAGAGATGGAAGAAAACAGCTCAACAGTAAGGAGATGGGAAGATATGGAAATTGATATCCTGGTGAGAATTTTCAAGTCGTTCAACATTATTGAGTTGACTGCAGGAACCTCTTGAGTCTGCAGCTCATGGCGCTTGGCTTGTTGTGATCTGGTCCTTTGGAAGTCTGATCAAAACATTCATGAGAGTTTTGATCAAACATTCATGAGAGTTTTGAAGATTGCTTTGGGTCTTAGCCGCGGAAGTGTAACTATATTAATTTTTCACTTCAATACTTACCCAAATGACAGTCAGTTGATTTATGCTGCCGAAAGGTAATGCACTTGCTTCAAGCCAGTTTGATTTAATCAGGTTTTAAATTCTTTTGATAGTTTTTAGTATGATATCATCTTTGACATAATGAATTGACTTAATTGTAATTTGTATAGGTGCCGACGGCTCAAACGGCTTGTCTTACCAGCTTGGAATAGAATTACCAAAGTCGCTATCTGCAAAGCAGTTAACCAGTGGGAAGAGCTCGAATCTTTGACGATGCCTACGATTGCAAATCCTCCTTACATTATGGAGGCAATTGGTGCTAACTGCAAGAACTTCAGCCAACTTAAGATTATGGGTCCCTGCAATATTCTTTTTGCGTCAAGTATAGTAACTTTTCTCCCAAAGCTAAAGGTATTGAGCCTTCGATGTGCGAAGTTGCATAAAGAAGCATTGGTGCATCTCTTGGAATCCCTGAAACACTTAGAGATACTCAATATTTCTCACTGTCTATTAGTAGAAGTTCCTCCACCACCTGCCTCAGTAAAAGTTTTCAGGGAGCTCGACGATTCAATCCTTGAAAAGGCTTCACGTTTGGGAGAACTTTTCACTTGCCAGGATAACTCGTGCACCCTTTGCAACAGAACAATTAAGGATGATGGACTATTAAGGTGGTATAAGTATGAGGAAGGGTTGTGGTGTACTGATGAGGTAAGCTCCTTCTGATATGTGCCTTGAGATTTGGGAGGAGCATAAGTGCCTTGCTTTGCAGATCTGGACCAGTATGCTGAGTAGAGTATATTATTCCAGTAGTCGTGAATCTTATTCAACCTCTTAGGGTGGTGAGGGTATGAACAGCTTTCTCTTCTGGCTGATGGAAAATTAGGGAGAAAGTGCATCTGAATGAGAAATAGATGATCCGTTAGTAGTATAATAATATAATAATTTTTTGAGTCCTGCCGACGGTCACCATTGTGACAACATCCGTAAGGAAGCACTTTTTAGCCCTTAGATATTATATCATAGATAAATGTATATCCCAAGTTTATATTATTTTCGTTTTTAAAAAATAGATACTATCACTTTTTCATTTAAGTCTAAAAAATATTATTATTTCAATATTATTTGTTACTCAGTCATTATAGCAAATCAAGAAATAAATCTGACGCCCGTGGGTTATAACAGTGTTCGATTTCATTTTTTCTAAATCGCTAAACCTAGCTATCTTTGAATATGGAAGAAGATGGGATCAACTTAATAGGGATTAATCATGGGGGAAAAACTATTTGAAGTTATGTTCTAAGTTTCTCTTGCTGTGTTCCAGTCTTCGATGTCAGTTCTGTTTTACTTCCATTCCTCCCCATCGCTACTCACTGCGATATCCACATATGCGTATGTTTAGGACAATTATTATTGGATTCCCCAATGATATCCTATGATTTTTGGATTCTGCTAACACAAGTTTAGAAGGGTCTCAGGTTTCATTATCAATCAATTTTAAAATTTCAAAATCATCAATTCCAACTATATTTGTAATCGCAATGTTTTGTCCGGTATCGATGAAACCACGACTAGGTTTTTGGAATAGTGAAGAACTAAGAATTCAATCTCACGCAAAAGTTTGTTAAATTGCTAGAGGGACTAAAGAATAAATATAATTAAATATAGGAACTTAAAAAATAATAAAAAAAGTAAAAATTATATTTAATTATTTTTATTATTAAATTCAATTTTATAAATTCTACCTCAGGATGTGTGTATATTTATAAGATCATATCCAATGGTCAAAAGATGCTCTTTTATAGTTGTTGTCATGAAGGTGATCTCATCACAGGATGACTCGTTTATAAAAAAATTAAAAAAACAATGGGAATCAAACCTAATAATTATATCTACTTCTTCAAGAAGTTCAACAACATAGGATACAAATTCTATTCATAAAAATTAAATATGGAAAAAAATTAAAAAAAATAGTCTTGCAAACCATTGCATAAACAAACAAAAAAAGAAGAAGTGAACAACAAGATTCGAATCTGCACGGACATACCAAAAAACAGTTTGACTAAACTAAGATTGAATATTCACAACATCTATAAGGTATGATTGTGTAGTTTTCTTGGCTTTAGTTATATTATAACCAAAGGCAAGCGTTGCGACACATATCTTGGCTATAATGTAGCTAAGCACACAGAAAGTTGAGTCTCTGTTCACACCAGATAGATATTGAGTTACCATCATAATAATTACGGAAACTTAGTTTCTGCTGCTTGTTAATATTTATTTGCCCTTTTTTTTTGTTACACCTCCCTCACATCCGATCTTGGTCATCCATTAGTTTTAACTGTTCTTCACCGCCTGATTCCAACGGCTATTTTTAATTAAGAAAATTTGAGAAAAACGTCTGTATATAGAAAATAGTTTTTCTTCTTAATCACTCCAAATCATCTTCTTACAACTTGATTTTCCACTCAAATCTCCTGAAATCATCTTGTCAAAAACTTTTTTTCTTCTATTTTCTTTTCCATCCTTTTTTGTAGACAAAAATGTCGGTATAAAATAAGAAAAAGAAATACTCTCTTATAGAAGACATGCATCTTGATACTGCTATTGTGTTCTACAGAAAGAAAGAACTTTTTCTGATGATAGGAATTTATTTTGGAAAAAAGTTATGGAAAAATTGTACAAGCTCATTATGGAAATCCTTACAATCATACTCAAGATGGAATTCGAAGTAGATTTAGCACTATCAAGGTTGAAGTGGATATATTTTCTAACTTCCTTTCAATTGTTTAACAAAAATTATTCGACCTTGTATCATAATAACTGAGTAAGTTATCCAAACTTGTTCACAACAAGTGTTTTATAGTTTTTGTCAGTATTTTTCTTTCTACCAACTTATGCTTCATTTACTTTATTGCAGGTTATGATGCGCAAGAACTGAATTTTTTAAGGAAAACAACAAAATTTTCAAGCGTGATGTAAAATATGAGTTGCTGAAAAATATTGCAAATGTAATAGAGGATCAAAATGAAGATGTGTGTATTTATCCTTTTGCAACCCAATACCCTAATAATATCCAAAATCTTTTTTCAAGTCAATCTCCTAATAATACCCAAAATCCATATTCAAGCCAAGTTCCTCAAACCCCATTTATAAATTAATTTCCAAACTTGTTTAACATTCGTTATGGTATCCCTATTCCAGAAGGAAATCCAAATACTACCGAACAATATACAACACCTAGATCGTTGTTTGGTGATAGAAAAAATACCACAAAATTTTCCGATAAACGCAAGTCAAGAGCTTAACTACCACAACCAAGAAAAGAGTTTTTCAATCAAGCACACCCCTACACCATCATCGCAAGAGTTGCTCATGAGTGACGCAGATCCTAAATCAGGCTGCCAATGGGTACTCAAATACCCAAAACCTGCTGATAGGGGTCTGTGTATGAGTCCCAAAACTGGACTCATTAGTGGTTTCGAGTCCAAACCGGATGAACCCGGATAAACCTAATAAAATAAACAGTCATAGATCTTATCCGTCGGGTATCCGTGGAAAATCGTGTATTTTATAAAAGGACACTTTAATAAATTTCTTAAGGAAGACTGAACATATATAAAGATTAAGATTGTTATGAGTCGGCACGTGTGGATGCCCATATTTAGTGGGTTTCGTTGTTATTACAAGCACACAACACGGTTGCATGGACGTGTCATATTACTATAATATAAAATGATGACTCATCACTTAATCCATGTGTATAAATGACTTTCCGGGTTAACCTATATGAAAGTGTAGAAAGAGTTAATTAATTAAACAACTCCATTTTCTCTTCTATATTACTTTTATTTTTGCGACTTTCTGTAGTATACACCACATATATATACCAAGCTATTAGTATATGTGTTTGTGTTATATGTGGAGTCCGTGATATATTATACATTATCATAGCGAATTGATCTATGATAATTGATATGGGACTAACGATATGGAAAAGAGTAATTCTCCTCAATCCTTGTATTTTTAATTGAATTTATGCATATAATTTTATAGTGTCTAACTTCGTTTCTATTTAATTAGGACTTGTTAAAGAAGAAGATAGACGATTGTCGCGTCTTATTATGCTAAGGTCAGCATAAACAATTATCACGGTATACAAAGAGATATCTCAATAGGTACGTATTTGAAATGACTCATATTTGTGATATTATTCCATTTTTGAATTTAACCAAATATGTAAGTTTTGTAGTGTTTGTTGTTTTCTTCATTAGTCGAACAATTGAAGGTTTTTCTGCATCCTTTTTGGATGACGTAGAAAATAAAATTTCCTTCATTGGTTCACTATTGGTTTTGTGGTATATTATTAGGTTTGAATTTAGAGAAGACATACGAGCCGTATAAATACTACAACAAGCAATAAGGAGAGCCGTAAAATTTTGCGCCCTTATATGTGCTTTTGTAGCTTTACGGTATGCATAATATGCATCTCTTATATGTGTCGTTGAGCTATAAAATGCTAGTGCATATTATGTACATTATATATATTGTGATAACAATAATGAGAGCTGCGTATATTAACTGTGCCTCTTAGATATATAAACGTCGAGCGATACTAAATATTGCATTTCTTTAAATGATATTAAGGGTTAATATCTAGTCTTCTCGTCGCCTAAACTATTACCGAAAATCACAAAATTTGGTGAATTAAATTTGCATCAGTGCCTGTGTAAATAAGTCTACTTTTGAGAAATTGATTGACACGAAAAATGAGAAAAATGCATAATGTGGTAGGAATATTTAAATATGTGAACCACAATGCGTTTTTAGGGTTTATGAACCTGATATGCACCGTACCACTTGAAGTGGAAAAATACGGAACGGTAGTGTAATTATTTGTTGAATAACCATCTTTGAGCCTGGTAAAGCTCTGCTATCATTGTGACATAAATTAAAGACATGGTACGTGCACCTGGAGTGTCATTCATAATTTTTAATCTCTATCGGTGGTCTTGGAAGGACTGGGAATGATATTGAG
Organism: Papaver californicum; assembly: GCA_023531435.1. Taxonomy (NCBI): domain Eukaryota; kingdom Viridiplantae; phylum Streptophyta; class Magnoliopsida; order Ranunculales; family Papaveraceae; genus Papaver; species Papaver californicum. The sequence continues at coordinate 1,313,834 of JAJJMC010018473.1, read as the reverse complement.
ATAATGTCTATGTTCACAAAATTTATTTTACAGTTTACTGTTGATTTTACATGGTATTGTAAATTCTTAAATTTATTCCAGCTGATAGGTGCATTATTTGCATTAATTTGATGCTCTTATTCATTGCTTTCTTGTTAGTTTTCTTTTCATATCATTATGCTTTGATTTTTGTTTTCTTTTGAGTTTCTTAGGAGTTTTGAAGTATATTCAACCAAAGAAGAAGAAAGGACTTCGTTACAAAATGAAATGAATAAGGAAATTGAGTTTTACAAGTGAAGAAGGGACAAAGACCAAATTCTACTCATTAAAATCCAGGAGTTCTTAATACCATTTTGAAGAGAACGTGAATACAAAGTGAACGCAAAAAGAATGAGGTCATTCCAAGTTCGGACGAAGAAGTTATGGACAAAACAATCGAGACGAAGAAAATGTTATCTACAACTCAAGATCCGGCATTGCTCTTAGGGACACATACAATGCCAGTCGTGACACGAATTCAGGCAGAAAAACTTATAATTTAACACCAACAATCGGCATTGCTCATAACCGACACACCTATGCCGGCTGTAGTAAGTTTGGTGATCGAAAGTTTGACCTAACAACCGGCATTGCTTGGGAAAAACCACCTATGCCGGTTGTGACATAAAAAAGGGAAGAGAATTTGTCATAACAAACGGCGTTGTTGTGGAGAATTGCCTATGCCGGCTTTAGTAAGCCTATGAGGGTCCGTTCGACGTGTTTTGGACTTCTAAATGAATACAACTTAGTCCCGAAAGGATATTAAGCCCTAGATATCATGAAGTATTATAGAAGGAGACTTCCAAGACATGAAGAGAAATTTATATACTATCTTTTACACACGAAGAAGGAGAACAAGGGGTTATGGCTTGGAGTTGCGATCGATCATCACGATTTCTAGGGTTTGCTTTACTTGTTTTCTTATATATTTTCCATGGATTTTGAGAAACCCATGATGAACTAAACCTTTCTTATTGGTTAGAGATGTAGTCCTAAGTTGGAAGACATGTTTATTAATTGAAGTATTCATTCTCATATGTTCATAATCTCTTCAATATCGTTCATGTTCTACCGTTTATAACGCTATGTATGATTGATTGCTTATTTGTTTAAGTCGTGAATTGGATGAGCATGCATTGATATCAATAGATAAACTAAGGTTTGAGATCCGGAATTGTCGAAAGATCCTTGTTACAAGTAGCATAACATAGTTGTTAATGACTAGATGTTACCATGCAATTATGAATAAAAGCGCGACCTAGGTTAAATCCGTGTGGCTCTTGCGCCGGATTGCTTAGAATAACCTCAACTCACAAAGACCATTGCTTTCATTGGGTTAAACTTTAGTGGCTCTTGCGCCAAGTCATTCGTTAAAAAGGATTCAAAGAGTGGCTCTTGCGCCTTTGATGATAATAGGAGTTTTGCCGGAGTAGACCTGCGATAGGATGCTTTAGAGTTATTGATATTGAGAGTGAATGAATATTGAGTATGATTCGGTTGATAACATGTTGGAAGATGGAAGATGAATTCTCCAACCAGTACTCTTTATCTCTGATATTCGTTTTATCTATTTGCTTTAGTGTAACTTAGTTATATCACAATCAAAACCCCTTTTTTTACGTAAGTGATCAAAATAACTTGACAACCCATATCTCCCTGAGGAATGAACTTGTACTTACTATTATAATCCATATTTGTGAAGTAGAGAACTTGAAAATAATTTTGCTTGGCTGACAACCGACCACCAGCTGGACAATACACGAGAGAGGGAACATGATCAATTATCTCTCCTGGGTTACGTGTTATCGTGTCAGTACCCGATTGTTACCTTGATAAGGTAGAGTAATGCAGAACTAAAAGTTCTGTTGATGAGACATTCCCGCCTGGGGATCAGGGGGAGAATCGTCGACGATATTGGTTACTCCAATCGTGTCTCATCTAAATTCTCGCACAATAAGTGCATAAGGTGTTGGAGATTACTCCATTGCTATATTTAGAAGGAGTACGTTAGCGTGATTCAGTACAAATAAATTCCTTGCAAGGCATACCATAGAATCGCAACGATTATTTCGTCTAAAAATATGCTTACAAGCATAGAAGAAAACCTCTAATATGAGGGTATGCCAATCTAATTAGATAACGTCCATATTCTCTTTGAGTGATGAGTTGATATCTCCTGACGAGGAGCATATCCATAACAGTTGTGTTGATATCTCATGAGGGATAATATTCGCATATTGAAATTTGGTACCAATGGATTAGAATATCCTCATACTGTAGAGGATGGTGTAAGATCGTTATTAATTGATTGTGAACTAATGGTCGATAATGTTCAGAGTAGCTACTGAAATTAGTGCGGATAAATATCCCTCCTTTGTAAAGGAATTATCGACAAAGTTTAGATAATTGGAAAATATGGACCTCAGTCCATATTGAATTGTTATGTACACCTTTGAGACCTTAGTCCTAATATCGATTACAAATTTGATGCTTATCAGAAAGTGTGATGAGAAAATTAAGGTCACTTATTATACAACGCCACCCCTTGACAATAAGTTTCCACAGACACTTAATCAGGTTGATGGAAGTATAGTCTTATAGTCATAAATGACTCAACCGATCACCTGGGTGATAACTGTGTATCTACACTCGTATAGATTTTGAATGAAACTCTTGATTGTCAGTTATTGATGTTGTATTATCTTGATAATGTTCTGGGCATATTAATGGTAAGTGTTTTATTGTTCTTGTGCATTCATTGAACCAATTTAAATTATTCATAAATCATTTTGAACTTATTACTGATAAAACCATTGGTGTGCATGGTTCCGTTTTGGGACATGGTACATTCCACTGCGAGTGCTACTTTCACATGATTTGCGAAGTCGATGAGACATTCTTCCCATCTTCATGGGGAGGAAAGGCTACCACCTAAAAAACCGGTGAAGTATCCTGGTTTTCACAAAGATAGACCATGATGTATCTCATCTTGATGTTTTCAGCAGTGAAAGACATGCAGAAGATTTGATATCTTATAAATTTACAAATCAAGTTGTTTCCTTGAAAAACTGTAAATGTAGCAACAAGTGTGTCATTTGAAACACACCACAAGCATGGATGACTAGTTGAATCAAATTATTTTGCTCCTCCTGTAAATAAAGGACCAATCACAATCATTTAATGATAGTGCTCTCGAAGAGACTATCAAAGATAAATCTGATTTCTCTTATTGTAGTTCTCCTAATAAGAAAATGTATCTGCAAAGGCTACGGAACCTCAAAATGAGAAATTTGCGATCGTAATACAATGATTGTTGGTGACATAATCAAAGTATCCACTGATACTGCCATATATGATGATGGTATTAAACCACTCTCTATAAGGATAATGTCATCAACAGAATGATTGGTTAAATTGGAAAGGAGAGATCCAAGCAGGATAAAAAATTCTCGTAAAAATGCATATCTTTGGAGCTACAGTCTGAACACTCAGTAATGTGAGCTACACTTGGCCGCAAGCGGGTGTTTGCAGTCCTGATATCCGAAAATGTAGGTCTTATGGCTACATTGGGTGTTGGCGTATAACGAGAAAAATAAAGTCAACTAATGGCACAAAGTCTTTGACAGAACCTTAAGATAGATTCCAAAGAAGTATATTCCATGTATTAGATGCAAATACCTTTCCGGTATTCCATTAAGTCTGGTAGTCCTTAATGGACTCGACGTGAATCTAGTGGTGTGATTGTTGCACATCTGTATGGAGATCTACATACATATGTTTATATGAAAGTCTTTGATAATTTTTCAGTTGTCAGCAGAAATACCATGTCATATGTATTCAATAAAATTTAATCGAACCTTGTATGGTGTGAAATGATTTGGACGAATATGGTCAATCATCTAAGTGAATACTTATTAAACCAGGGGAATACAAACCATCTTATATGCCCATGAACTCTGCATTTGCTAGATTTGATAAATAAAATATCAATTTGATTGGAACTCTTGAAAATCTCTGAAGCACAAAAATGCTTAAAGCAGGAGTTCGAGATAGAAATCTCGGTAAAACAAGTCTCAATTTGTTGATTGAGCATTGTAGCTAGTGGTCCATTAATTTCATCAACCTTAAAGGCTTTGACATGTTTAAATGGACAAGCTGGCAAAGTTACGATTGTGTGATCTCTTACATTTAAGATTGATCAATTTACATCTCAATAAAGAAGATGTATCACTCTATGGTTTATATTAATGTGGTTTATTTTATACTACTAAAGGCGTGTAAATGGTACAATTGCTGAAAATACTATAATACCTGATATTGGGTTTGTAGTAAACATGTAAGTCCGGTTCTACCCGGCACCAATATTGAGACATTGGTCCGAAAAAAATTCTCACATCTTCGTGGTACCACTATGCTTGATCTTTTAAAAAAGATCATAATATGTCTCCCCAGAGAAACGCTAATCAAGTTTTTTAAGTTTTGATTTTTTTAGTAGGTTTGTTAATGCAGCTAAGTATTCTCCTAGCTAATAATCTGGTAGTAGAGGGTACTTGTGCTTCATCCGATCGGTTAAGATTGTCCAGACAAAGCTAGTAGAGAATAAAAATTAACACAATCAGAAGATCATTAAGAAATTACACAGAAGAAGATCAAACCAATTTTTCTAGAGTGAAGGAAGCTATTGATGGAGACATTACAAGATGGTTCGTGATCTCTATGCAGTGTTATCGAGAAAAATAATCAACTGAGAAGGGTACTCATCAGGGAGAATAAACCATTAAAGACTATGGATTGAGAATGTTGGACCTTACGTCGTGTACTCTTTTTCCTTAGTCAAGGTTTTATCCCATTGGGTTTTCCTTGTTAAGGTTTTAACGAGGCATGCGAGTCCAGTGTTTTCCGCAGTTCGAAATGTTGTACTCTTTTTCCTTCATCCTGGTTTTTGTCCCTATGGGTTTTTCCGGGCAAGGTTTTAACGAGGCAATATCTGCGGGTCCATCCCAATTCTGAGAACTCATGTTTTCCTGCGTTCAGGTTTTGTCCCTCAAGGTTTTCCTGACGAGGTTTTTAATGAGATATTAGAACGATGATATCATCATTTAAAGAAATGTATATCCATAGAATTTCTTGAGAAGCGGTTATGGATATCAGTATCGCTAATATCATTATGAGCTTTCAGTGTTTAGATTTTATCACAAGTGGTTTTCCTGATAAACTTTTATCAAGGCAACATGCTCGCGACGGTCATCAAAGTTCGAAATGTTGCACCTTTTTATTTTTGATTGGATTAGTTTTTATCCTATCGGGTATTTCCGGTGAAGGTTTTAACGAGAAACATTTTCATTGTGGCATCATCTGAAGTTTTGTGTGATATACTCTTTTCCAAAAATTTACGTGTTGATTTTTGACAAAGCAACAAAACTAAAATGGTGATCATCTAAGGGGGAGTGTTATAAGTAGTTACGTATGGATGTTCACATTTAGTGGGTTTTATTTTCATTACAAGCACACAACACGGTTGCATGGACGTGTCATATTACTATAATATAAAATGATGACTCATCAGTTAATTCATCTGTATAAATAACCTTCCAGGTTAACCTGTAAGAAAGCGTAAGAAAGAGTTAATTAATTAAGCAACTCCCTTTTCTCTTCTATTCTACTTTTCTTCTTTACGACTTTCTGTAGTATACACTACATATATACCAAGCACATATACTATATGTGATTGTGTTATATGTGGAGTCCGTGATATATTATAAACCACATTTTAGCCAGATCTAATCATTTTTTCATAGAACATTTGCTTTCACTCTGTCGTCTGCAACTACTTCAGTTCAAGGTTCTAGTCTTCTACTTAGAACTACAAAATCTTTTGTTTCTCAAAGTCTTTCACTGATTTAATAACCTATTTAGTTTTTTTTTACTGATTGTTTTCAATTTGTAAAGATGGTGTTATTTAATCCCTTTAATAAGTCAGTGCTTTACTGAGCTGAGTTGTTTTATGCCTCCATTTGGGATTTTGGAATTATCTTGTGTTTGATTTTTGAAGGAGCACTATTGGTGTCAAGCTTTGTCTCATTGTAGTAGAAGGAGTTATCTTAATTTAGTACATATCCTTTGAACAAGCATTTTATTAGACTTTCTTAAATTGATTAAGCATGTAGGACATAATCTTATCTTAATTTCATGTGCCATGTTAAATTGAAAGTTTTATCTTCTTCTTATTGTATTTATGGTTGTTAAATTTATTATCATTTATACTTTATAATACCAGGTATAAATGTTTGTTGGTTTTTTCTTGCAGAGGCAACATGAAAAAACATACAGGTAGCAGTGTTGGTGATCATTGTTTTCCTGTAAAATTGAAACCCCCGGGTATGCCGCCTCCTAAATCTACCACTTCAAAGCGTGCAAAGAAGACTGTAGTTGTAAAATCCGCAGTGCTGAAAGAAGTAGAAACTGTAGACGGTGATTCTAGCGATTCTGGTGATTCTGATAATTCTGGTCATACGGAAGCGGAAACAACAAATGTGGTTCTGTGAGTTACGTTTAAACGCAAAAGAACCTCAAAGGCTTGGAATGAATTTGAAGAGATATTGGAAGATATGAAAGTAACGCACGAAGAATACAAGCACTGCAAGATTAATACAAAGAGTAAAAATGGGACAAGTAGTTTGAGAAAACATCTGAAAAGTTGTGAGGCATTCAAAGGATCACAAAAGCAAATTAACCAAATGTTCCTTAAAGCTAGTGAAACGCAAGATGGGCCAGTAGCTGCTTATAACTTCAAGTTCAACCAAGAAGTAACTTGTGACTGTATTACAAGAATGATTATCTTGCATGAACTCCCTTTCTCAATGGTAAAGTATATTGGTTTTAGAAGATTGCTGACTTCATTACAACCCCATATTAAACTCATGAAACGAAACACTACTAAGTCAAATAGAATGAAGATTTTTAACATGGAAAAGAAGCATTTGTATGAGACTTTTAGTAAGGTACAAAGTCGCATAAGCCTTACTACTTATATATGGACTTGTACTACTCAGAAAACAAGTTATATGGCTTTGACAGCTACTTATGTTGACGAGGAATGGAAAGTTCAAAAGAGATTTTATCTTTTAGCATTGTAGATCGAAAACATACTGGAATCAACATTGCCAAGGTGCTGATGAATCAGTTGTACGGGTGGAATATAGATAGGAAAATAGCTTCCATTACATTAGAGAATGCTTCAACCAACAAAGTAGAGGTAAGTGAACTTCTTTCTAAACTAATATCAGATAATGAATTACTTTTAAATGGAGAGTTATTCCATGTTGGATGTTCTGCTCATATAATTGCCATTATTGTTGATTATGGGATGTTACAAATAAAAGCAGAAAGTTAGAAAGTTAGAAATTCAACGAAATTTATTATATTTTCACCACAAAGACAACATAAATTTCTAAATATTTGCTTGCAAATAAAGGCTCTTAAAAAAAATTTGATTCAAAATGTTGGCACCAAGTGGAATTCTACCTGAAATAACACTTCAATTTAGGAAGTATTTAACCGGTATGCGAAGATTGAACTTGATTTTTTTAATGTTGCGCCAACAGGTGAAGACTGGAATAATGCAAACAGTCTTTCAATTTGCTTGAAGGTATTTTATGAATTCATCGTTCTCTTTTCAGGTACATCGTACGTAACGGTTTAGTCGTTATTTTGATATTGTTTGTTCTTTATACATAGAAATTCGTGAGTGGTGTAATTCTGAGGATGCAATAATCTCAAAAATGGTTGCGAGTATGATGAAAAAGTTTAAAAAATATTGGAAGCTCTCTAGTAAAACATTTGCAATAGCTTCCATTTTAGATCTCAATTGAAATTAGTGGATTATTACTTGCCATTAATATATCTTGGTAACATCGAGGAAAGAAGTTAGAAGTTGTTAGAATTAAAAAGTGATTTATCACCAAAAATTGTTTTGTTACCTAATTTATCTTGATGGGACCAAAGAGTCACTAGCCTATATTGGGGGTGGAAATAACAAATCCACTTTTTACTTCTATGTGAATGAGAAACCTTTGGTTTGACCCACATGGGATAAAGTATATCTATATTACCACTAAAGTTGCTTGAAGGGAAAAGACTTGTGTATTGGATATGACTAAGGGAATGGGCTAGTGGGCAAATTCACACATGTGCGGTGCTTCACACCGTAGCACGCACGCGGGCCGCGGGCTGTGGATCTTGTGTGTACTTGCGTGTGTTTTTTGCGTGAGCTGGCGTGAGCTTTCGTATGCCCGGCGTGTACCCAGCGTGTGCCTATCAAGACTTAATTGTTTTTATTTTAAATTCCTATAATAAATAAAAGAAACCGTTTTATTATTTATGAGAATTTATGAGAACTAAATAAAAAGATTTTTCATAAATACAATTTAATTCTTTTCTCTAAAATTTGCCTATAAAAGAAAAAGAAAGTTTCATTTTCAAATTACCCCAGTCGCAGCTACTATCCTGACGACTTTTCCCCTCTTCTCGCTTTGTTTGCGCACGTAGTTTTATTTTTCTATAAATCTTATTCGGCTGTTAAGTTCGCAACGGGCCAACGAGTTTTTGCTAGCTGGGTTGGTATCAGGTGGTTTTATCCTGGATTCGATTTGTCCTCACTAGTGGTATAGCAACACTCTTTCTAGAGGTGTACCCGACAAATATCGAGTTAAGGGCAGTCTGTTGAACAGGCGACTCCATCTTCCTGTGTGTGTATTTGTCTGAAGTATGCTGTTGTTTCTCCTAACCCTTAACTATCTTCAAGCTTCTGTTTGGTTTGTTCATTGTTACAGGAACTTCTCCAACAGAAGTTACAGAAATCTTGAAAAGATTGTATAATGAATATATAACATGTTGTGCTTCTTTACCTCATGTATACTCAGCAAACATTCTGACAAATGATGTTAACATTGAAGATTCAATTTCAGTTGGTGGTAGTGGTAGTACTTCAGCTTCTCGAAGTTCTTTTACTTCTAGAAGGACGGATTTGGCGACATTTCTCGTAGAAAGTTCACAAAATACCGTTGTTCGCACATATCTAAAGCAATACCTATTAGCTGATGTTCACCCTAATAAAAAGGGAAGTGGAACGATTAATCTGAATGATATCAGTTTTGATGTTTTGGGATGGTAGAAATTTCATAGACCCAAATATCCAATTGTAAAATTGATGGATCATGATATATTAATAATTCCTGCATCATCGGTGATTTCTGAATCTGTTTTCAACAGTGGTCGTAGAGTTGTAAATAGATACATTTATTTAATACTTCCGGAAACAATTAAAGCTTTGATACGCGCACAAGATTGGATAAGGAATAGGGCGGAGAGTATGTAACATATTCAAACTTTCACCGTTACTATCATATCTATATTGGTTTAGTGATTCATTTACTGTGGTTCATGTGTCAACTAATAATTTTATTGTATTAGATGGGAGATTTGGGTTAGGTGATACTTCCCTTCAGACCCTTTTAAAGGAAGTGGATGAGCTCCAACGTACGACGCTGATGGAACTACTAATGATGGGGATAAGGAGTAACATCACACATTGTCTAACTGATGAACAAGAAAAAGAGAATATATATTTTGTTTTTTATACAGTTCCAATTATGGTTTACTCAAGAGATACACGATGGCGTACGTATTTCAGGTACATAACTTGGATTAAACTTTCAATGTATTTAGGGTGAACACTATCTATTATTCATATAAAATAGCCAGTTACATAATAACTGTCTAAAATACATTATTTGAATATTAATTTTTTTATGTTTTTATTTATTAGTTTGTCATTTTGCAGGTGGGTTGAAGTTATCTGGAATTTTGGAGTAAAAGAAAAAGCATTGCGTAAAAAGAGCAAAATTGTCATCTTTACAGGCAAGTATTATTCGCAGACAACCATACGATAGTGGGCACTCACAAGGCATTACTAAAGGCAGATGTATCTCTACTCAAGGCAACCAGCTGAATTTAAATGAATAACTAAAAAGGGAAGACAAGTGGGTGCCTATATCTTAACCCAAGATATGAGAAATGCGAATTAGGTCGAGTCTCTTCTTCAGTTTCTATCTGCCGAACCAAGTTCACGCCGGCAGTGAGCATGAGTTCGAGACAAGGGAAGAAGGTGGCTGTGTTAATGCGAGTTTGAAAGAAGAGTTATTGCCGTCGATAGAAAGCTTGGGTAAGAACTGATTTCGCTATTGAGTGAGAGGAGATGGAGCCATGAGTCTATTTGAGTTCGAACAGAGAGAAATTGAGAAATCAAGATAGAGAAGAAGAGCAGGAAACATAAAAGAGTACAGCGTGAAATTAAGAAGAGATGGGTTTTGGTTTATTGTGAATTAGAGATGGAGATTGAAGTGGGTCTGAATTTGATTGTGTTTGCTCGAGCTGAAATAGTGAGAGAACAGAGAAAGGAGGAATTGTTCTGCCGTGAGTTATAAACCTGTATATCAATGAAGTTGGGGTTTGAATTTGAATTCGAGTTTAGACATAATGGAGATGAAATGGGTTTTTACTGTGATGTCAAAACACGGTAGAAAAAGATGGTTGTTTAAGGAAAGCTCAGAAGTGATGACAAGGACGGAGTTTGGGTTCGTGAGTTTTAGAACCAAGAACCTGTTGCTGCTATGGAGGATTTGTCGAGAAGATATGGAGAAGTGGTGTTGCTGCCCTGAATTAAATGTTTTGACTGATTTATGTGTGAATGCTTGAATGGTTAATTGTGTTGATTTTTGAATGCCTACAGGGAAGGAAAGTCACTTGCAGGGAAGGGGTTAATTTGGGTATCTTCACAGTACGCAACTCCTACACTATCAGAAAACGCACATATAATGCTTGATAAATTGCCTGAACCACACAGCTCTTGGCAGCTGAACTAGTTTGGACGTCAGTTAGACCATGGTTTTGACGAGTATTTGCTAAAGATTAGGACATGAAATCTAAGTTAAGATAGAGATGGAATTTGGGTTCAGAGTTGTTAGAAGATTTGGAGTCTTGTTTGAGCGAGAAGTCAGCAAGAAAAGTGGGTTTTGTTGCCGTCGATTTGAAGATGAATGGTAAAGATTAAATGCGTTTTAGAGTTTGAGATGAACAAGGAAACTTTGGGTCTCAATCCGATTAGAAAATTATAGGGTGTTGAGAATCTATAAAAGAAGATAAAAGCTACAAGAGAAAACCCTACCTCCCTTGCGCCAGTTCCACCTCCAACAGAGAAAACCCTACCTCTCCAAACCCCCACTTCACCAATCCACCAGCACACCACCTTCACCAATCCACACCTTGCATACAGCTAGCCGTATACTTCCTCTCCAAAACCAGTTAACCACCATTCACAACAGCCCCTTGATCAAGCCCATACCTTGTACGTGCTAGTTTGATTTTGAGTTTTAGTTTTTATATTTTCTTTGTTTATCATCATGAATATTAATTGTAGCTAAATCATGTCAATTACGGATGATTTTTATGTTCTAGACATTTAACTTAATTAGTTATCAATTTATTTAGAGTTTTAATTATTTATCGATTGTTTTCACTACATCTAATATTTATGGTTGATTTCTATATTGTTTGGGTGTGCAACTAAATTATTATATTGATCAGTATAATGCTAGTAGAGAGTTGTGAAATAAGTGTAATAATCTCTTAATTCTCTACATAAATATAACAAGTAGCAATCGTGAGACCTTGCAGAGGGATTCTGTAGAGCAATTGCAAGTAAAGATAACACCAACAAGTGGATCTTGAGCTAAAATTAACTACTGGGATCAACCTAAACTCACAAAGCCTAAAGCGTTCGACTGGGTTACACCTTGAGTGAGCTACTACTTGGTGGCTTAGACAAATATAATCTGGTAATCAAGAGCTTCCGTAGTGATAAAAAAAGTTTTGGAGATAGCACTGACCTAGATATTATTCTATGGTTGGTGACGAATGATTCTGACGAAAGATAGATAAGTATACTGATCCAGTTAACGTTTGGTAACGACGAATGCTCTTTAATTATTTGTTCTTAAAATTTGGAATGCGATAAATATTTGTTAATTTTAAAATGGGTGAGAATATGACTAAACCAATATGTTTCACTGACGCATGAGAGCCATCAGGTAACTGGACTGATATTAAATCTTTAGGTGTTAAAGAATATGAATGAAATAAAGACAATGACGCACAAACATGGTGGGTTGCCCCATTATCTATGATCTATGATTCAAGTAAAAATGTTAAAACGTTATCTGTTAGGTTGATATAAGGTGTTGTATCTCCTCCATCAGATCCTGACAAAGTGATCAAACGAGCATATTATTCAGCACTGAAATTGGGTGCAACTGGATGAACATTTAAAGGTGGACTATTAATTGACAAGGCAGTTTCTTGTGGTTTGGGTGGATAGCCATGTATCTTATAACAAGTCTGCTTGGTGGGCCCGTGGCGGTTGCTGTGAACGCAGAAAGGCCTAGAACGCTTGTTGTCGGTGTTGTTATCCGTCACACCTGAGGAAGAAGAGTATATAGCTGCAGCAGTACACCACCCTCCCCCACCCCCCAACACACACCCCACAATTTCTTTCTGACGGAAACATGAAATGCAAAAATTAAAGTTGATATTCATGCTTCTTTTTTGTTTAAGAATACAGAGGGTGAAGTGATGAATTTATAAAGCAGATATAAGAGAAAGAGGAGGAAAAAATTTATGTGAATGTGAGGGAAAATGCAGGGCATCTACAAGGCCATCTTTTAGGTAGGACGAGATGGTCGACTAACTGCACATTCAGCTCTTGAGCTATTCGTATGTCTGGCAACGGAGACAGCCGCGACTCTAGGGAGGTTGAGTTACTGCAACATTCTAGATTTTGTGTATCCTCAGTTAGGAAATAAAAAGAGGACGATACGTGTAAGATGATTAAGGAAAGAGAACGAGAAGCACACAATCAAAGTCGTATGAAAGGATCGAGTAAATGATAGATGTGAAAGACTGAATATATCCCTGCATGATTGACACATAAGATCGGGAAAATAGTATCACACTGATCGAAACAGATAGCATTAAATGCTTATTGAACGGGAAAGTAAGAGTAATAATGAACATGAAACGGGAAAGTAAGTGTAATAAATGAATCTGGAACGGGAAAGTAAAGGCAATAATTACTTTTATTTACTTTAACCACATGATTGACACATATGATCGGGACAAAGATGATTCTCAAAGAACGAAGAGTACGTGTTAATCATACAAGGTAACAGACCAAAAAGTGAAGAGCATGACCTGTCAACCATACAATCATCCCGATCTAAAGATAATAAGGAGAACGAAAGAAGGTATCGGGACAAGAGGGACCCATTAGATAATCTATAAATAGAAGAGATCATTCAACAGAGAGGGGGTCGGTCAATTGAAAGAAGAATAGGCTAAAAAAGAGTAATCAGAGGAAGAAAGAAAAGATCATTAGGTATGTATTCATTGAGTAAGATATTATTTAAAAGCTTCACTTTCATGATTCATCTTCTATACTTGAAAAGATTATGAATTAGATACTGTAATTTGATCAAATGTTTGATTTGTAAATAAATGGTTAATTGAAATCTTTCTAATTAATTGATTTTAAAGAGGATTCTGTGTATCAAAATGTTAGTTAAAATCTTTTTATTTACTGTATTTTATCGAATCATTGGTTGTTCATGTCAATGGGAATTTTGACATAAACATCCTCTACGGTGTAGCATTTGATGGAGCTGTATACTTTTACCTGAACCAGTCTCTCCAATTACAACTACTACCGAGCTTTGTTCAACTGTTTCTATAATATTGTCTTCGAATTCAAGTATTGGAAGAATTGCCACTGCCATTGATATTGATTTCAGTTTTACAGTTGCAGAAAATCAAATCAAAACCAACTGAGCTAGTCCTAACAATCTCTGCTTATAATCTAAATTTTTTGATGAATTGTGGAAAGTATGTAACGGATTATTATTTATAGAAAAAGAAAGGAAACATAGTTATAATGGAGAAAGGATTCCCACTTTTAGAAATTGCTGCTTAGAATGCAGAATTGGAATGGTTTTATTTTTAAAAACTGGTGAAAAATATTGGGTGGAAATATCCAGATCTAGCAAGTGTGACTCATAAACGAGTCTGACAAGCAAGAAGCTAGAAACTACACCTGCATTCTCAGTCAGTTCGAGCTATGTCATCTCAGTCAGTAGCAAGAACCATCCTATCAGTAACAGAAAAGTATTTACATTTCCATTCCAACATTTACAAAATTGTTAAATCTTTGTATCTAGAAAAGTTTTGATTTGTTTGTAAGATCCCGTCAGACCAAATTTGCAGCTTTATAATCACCTGGGAGAAGTTCTTGTAAACGTTTCTAACTCGTCGTAACGCTTCGTTAGGTGTTTCATCTTTTTCCCAACCCGTTTCTTTGCCTTGTCAAGTTCTTTCGACACTGTGAGTACCAAAAATGAAGTGCACCCACAACACAAGAGAAACAAGCATCACCTCATTTGATCTCAATCCCACAACAATGTTTCAACCGAAAGACTACATCCCATTTCTTCCGCACCTTAAGTGAAGTAAGCGTATGAATCATTGAACGCAACTAAAGCCATGCAATCAAGCCCATTTAATCATTGAATGCAGCTACAATGCCTATTTCTCTTAAAACATAAAGACTCATCATGACCGAAAGCAAAGCTCAAAGCTCAACTTCCATTTCGCACATAGCCTACAACCATTCTTTCCCGCACACATTCAACATTTGAATTGGAGCAACCCAAGTATCCTGACCGCAGCAACTAGCTAAGCTCTTCATGTCCGTAAGATCAAGCACATCAAACCTTGCGGACCAAAAATGCCATGGTTCATCGCTCATGGACCGCAGCTCAGCACCAAAAACAAGTAGCCCATATTACTTTCCCGCAGCAACAAACGTCCACAACATCATGGTCCGCAGCAACCAATTCACCACTTCAAACCCACAGAACTATTCCACACATAAAGTTGCCACTTTGTCCTCACCTCAACCACAATGATGGTAATGAAGCCGGTGTTCATGGGAGATGGATGAGAAGCATCGATTGGTCTATGATTCGTATGATTTCTGTTGGTAAGAACACAGAGAGTTTAGAGAAGTTGATGATGCAGTCGTCTGCCATTTTCTCGGTGATTAGATGGAGCTGTGGATAAGAGTAATTGATGATGTTAGCAGAGATGATCACTACAAGGTAGTAAGGCTGTTGATGATGGAAGTTGAGGGTGGAGTTGATAGTTCGAGAAGAGTCTGTGATATGTCATGATTGATGCAATGGTGAAGTTATTAAGGTGGAGCTCGAACTGCAGTTGAGTTTGATGGCAATGTGAAAGATCGAGTTAGCAATGGTTTATTCAATAAAGAAGAAACTTGTGATTTGGAAGGAAGAATTTGAGAAGAACAGGGAACTCTTAGAACTCAGATGAACTCTTGGAATCATACCCTCACCCTATTTGTGTCCGCAGCAAAGACCATTCTCCCGCAGTAGTAATTGGTCTGCAACCTTAAGTTCACTCCCGCAACAGCACAACCAAATTCGCAGCTAGGAAGCCTTTCTTTTCCGCACAAATCAAGTTTGCACCGTACAAAGATTTCCCCCTCAAATCATTCTCAAACCAGTTCCGCAGCGCATTTTGGAGCGCACGATTCCCGCACCATTCTCCCGCATCAGCTTAATCTCAGGTAGCAACAACACAAGCCAATGAAGTCCGCAGCCCATGTCAGTGGCCCGGGTCCGCAACAACTCAATCCCGCAACAGTTATTCTTCTTCAAGCCCGCAGCAACTATTTTTCCCGTCTGCACCACTTGCCCGCACCATCCAAGCTGGCCCGCACCCGCACCATGATTTGCCCGCACCAAAATTAGAATAAAGCCATTTGAAGATAAGATCAAGATGGACACGTGACGGACTCCATCGACACTTGAAAAAATGTAATGTATCATTATCGACACGTGGCAGACTTCATCAACACGTGGCAAATGGGCTTTTTAGTAAAATGATATTTCATTTACCCTTTTATATACAATTATAATGTGTTATAGAAAGGGATCTTCTTCTTTTTAGGCTGGGTTTCTTCCCCAGAGGGAGAACTCCTCTTTTCTTCTACAACTTAGAACAATCAATAAGAACATCATTTCCATTACCCGTGGATGTAGGCAAATCTTTGCCGAACCACGTTAAATCTTTGTGTGTAGTTTTCAATTTCATTTGACTTGAGTATCATTTTTGGTTTTATTACAATCTCAATTTGGTTTTCTGTATCATTCAATGAATCTTTATTTTTTGTTCTGGTGATCATGAAAATGGTTACTACAATTTGGCACTAGAAACAGGGATGTTTAAAGGATTATCCTGCCTGTTGCAAGATTGATGAAGGATTCAGCCAAGTTTTTTCATTATCAAAAATCTGTATATCTGAACCCTTTTGGATTCAAATGAGTCTACATTTTCAATCTGTTTTAAAATGATGAATTCTCTTTTTATTGATTTGATTTCATTTTCAAGCATTTCAGTGGCGAAAGAAACTTCTTCGAAAAAAATATGATTTTATGTAAAGGAACTAAAGTTTCATTTTCGAAAAAATCTGATTCACAGTTACAAAAGCTTTTTCTACAAACCCGTCTAATGAATTTTGATTTACAATTGCAAAAGCTTGAAAAAAAAAAATTCTCTAAAAAACTTTGATTCAAAACAAAGTTCAATTGCAAACCATGTTTTACAAACCCATTTATTTGATTTTGAAAACATTAAGTATCAAAATTTTAATTCGATTTGGGAATTTCTCCCATTAATTTGATTTAGCTACTCTTTGAATATTTGTTGTTACGGCAAAGATTAACAAACACCCTCATCTTTTTTTTTGAATTTACCTTTCAAGAACTCAGGTATGGATGGCTGTTATTTACAGCAGTACTGGAATGAAACTTCACTTTAATTCACTCATTTAATGTCTTACGAAGATTTGCAACAAGAGATCAATTGAGATGAGTTGTTGTTAATATTAGGAATAGGGGGCACGAATTTGACATGGAAGAAAGTCATGTTGACGAATTCAAATGAGTTTGAGGCTGTAAACAAAGAGTTATTGATGTTGCCATGATATGAACGAGTGTGATTAAATGAATGGATTGTAGTGAATGATGCAGGGAAGGAGTATACATTCGATTAATATTACAACCAATTTTATGTTGGAATCACCCACAGAATGGCACGTGTTTGAAGAAATGCTTGAACGAGAAATTCTACATTGCAAGGTTTAAAGGGTGGTGATGATCAAGTGATTAAGAGTCAAGAAAAACACAATCCATCAATGGAGAAAAAGAAGAGGAAAAATGGGTCTTGTTTAGATTCTGATTTTAATCAATCCAAGGATGGTAGACAGAGAGGTAATCCATCAAATTCTAATGTTGCACCCACTTTTTCATCTGCATCAAGTGAAACCAGTTTTATCCCTTTTCATGAGAATTCAGTTTCATTTCCAGCTATTCAGCAGGAAGTACAACAACAAAAACCCAATGACTTCTCCCAAGCACTACTGCAGCAGCAGCAACAACAAGAACTACTCAATAATGAAGAACTGTTATGCTATATGGATTATTACCACCACCACCACAGACAAGAAGGGGCCAGCAATTTGTTTTTTATTTCGATGCCAACTGAGCAAAATTCAGAAACTAAGTATTCACCACCAAGGAGAAAGCACAACTGGACGAGCACAATTCAACTCCACAACCCCATTTCAAATAGCCAACCCACAACTGGACGCCACAATAATACTATTTTATGATAGGGGTTCATTTGATGAAATTTGGTAGAGTTCAGCAGATGTTGTACGCTTGCTGAATTGTTAGAGAAAGAAGAATTCATCTTAGATGATTGGATTTAACCACCAATCACTATGAATGTATGAATGATTCTACGAAAGAAGGAATCATCCGATCTCGTGAAGGCCAAGATTTTATGGCGCCAAGATGAGCTTAGCTTCGCAACAATAATCCATAGTCGCGCTAAGATGATCAACCAACATCAACCACCAGTCGCACTACGATGCTCTTCAATTTCCTTGATGCATTCTACTTGCACCAAAGAAATAATTCCTTCCCAAGGTCCATAGCCTACGAAAGACGGACTCATATGAAGATGTTGGCAGTTTGAAGAATCTCCCCAATTTCAGCACAAGTCCACATCAGTAGTTTGAAGAAGCAGCTACCGACACTGTTGTTTGAAGAGAAGCAACAACTCAGCTGTTCATACCAAAACAACTGCCCGCACTACTACAATTTAGCAGCAAGGTATGGAGGTTCAAATGCAATCTATCGAGGAGCGTCTGGAGAAACGCCAGAGGCAACTGATGACTTTTTTGGCTCAAGCTGTGGGGAGTCTCCAGTCTCATTTAACATCAGAAAATCATAACAAAAAGAGATGGTTTACTAAGCCATATTACTTCCACAACGAAACTGATAAGGAAGAGACAAAAGATGTAATATTCAAGCCTGTTGCTTTAGAAAATTCTGACCTTATTGTTTTCCTTGTAGTAAAAATGGAACCACATGAGAACCTGGAATCAACAATGAATTCTTTGGAAAATTTTCTTTGTGCGGTTGGTCAAGTTTCTGATGAAGAAATGCAAAATACTGCAGTACCTTCACAACCTTCTGCAGTCTTTTCTGATGAAACAAACACATCCCCGGGAGAACCAGATATAAGCTTGCAACCCCCATCACCCAGATTGCATCTATCATCATCTTGCTCTAGGGATATCCATTCTTCTCCTGAGTGACAGAATCAATAAACCAATTATTTCTCCATAGGTCGACTCTGCTAAAGAACCACCAGAGCCTCAACTTGACTGACTCACTTTTACAAGATGATGTTCAACAAAAAGAAGAGTAAAATGAAATCTCTCAGCCACAAGAGTTGAACTCTCAAAGTGCAACAACAAGCTTCAAAAGCATCTCAGAAACATAGGGAACTCATGCCAGATAAGTGTTCATTGCCATTACCATATTTTCATCTATACCTATCATTTTTTAAAAATGGTTTTAAAACCTAAGAGTGATTTATATCATAGTGTTCTTCACTAGTACTAGATCAAATCTGAAATTTCTGAGGACATGACTTTGGTTTTTTTTTATGGAGACCTTTCGTATACTTCTCCAAAACTGATTTTTCCTTCTTTCTGAAACGTGTTCCTGCCTTGTTTGTCGGAGTAGTTTTGACACAGCTATAAACCCCAATACTTTTACCTACCGTTTTTATGTTAAAGAGGTCTTCCTCAGGTTTCTAACAATACCAAATTTCTGAATTTCATTGAGTGATGAATTTTCAATGAATTTTCTCTTGAAGAGTCTTAAAACTGAAAGTTTTCGGACAACGTCATCATGTTCCTGTTTTTATGAGAACTTTTAACTCAGTTTTCCACCTTATCATTTTTATTTACCATTTTTACGCTAAAGAGGTCTTCCTCAGCTTTCCAGCAATACCAAACTTTCCGAATTCCATTGAATGATGAATTTTCAATGAATTTTCTTTTGAAGGGTCTTAAAACTGAAATTTTCTGACGACGTTTTCATGTCCCCGTTTTCATTGGAACTTTTAGCTCAGGTTTCCAACTTAATATTTTTTCTGGTTATTTTTATGTGGTAGAGGATTCATCTAGTTTCAAACGAGCTATAATTTTCTGAATTTTAACGCATAATGAAGCCAGTGTAAAATTTTGATTAAAGTCACACAAAACTGAATTTTACCTGAGAAGCTGGTGGGAATCATGGAAATGCTTGTTCTGTTCAAGGGTGTTGAGAGCATATCACAAGAGATGTTGGAAGAAATAAGTAAGAAGAAGCTAATGGAGTTGGTGATGGTACTGTGCTTGACAAATTAAATGAGTGGTTTAGCCGAGGGAATGAAAAACCTAAGGTTAAATGGGAAGGACATTGTGCTTAGCAACAAGGAACTGTTTCATATGGGTTCAGGGCAGTCTGATGACAATGTGGAGGTGAACAAGAATGACCACGCATTGGAAATGTAATTAGAGTTTGCGATCCATGCTGGGATAACAGTGACAATCCCGGAGTTTACGTCCAAGAAATTTAATCAACTGCCTAGTTAAAGTAAGGGTGGAATGAAGCTCAAATTAAAGAAGCTTGCAGTATGGTGGCATTTCAAATGGCAAACAACCACACGCCAACAATATTTATGCAATTTTACCACAATGATGAAAATATCAAAAGCACCAAGCAGTATTAGTGACAGATGAATTTCAATTCAATTTCAAGACGTCTACTGAATGGGGAAGGAAGTTCTTTATTTCATCTTTTGTGTGGGTACTTAGCTTATGACAAGCAGTCTCACTGAAGCCTCAGAAGTTGCTGCGAGGGATTGTTGCACAAATCAAAGAAGGAGATTCCCGTCCTCATGATCAAAGATGACGTTCTCGCTCCGAAGTGCCAAAGATGACGCTCATAAGAGGAGGATGCAGCTTCGTTATTATGTGCCCACTATATTATAACCATTACGATTACTCAATACAATGGAATTGTCTGTAACTACAAGTGAAATAATTCTTTTGAATACACAAATTATTAGTTTCTCACTCCCCTCCGTATCACCAGCTCGATGTTGGTGCAAACAACTAAACTAACTACAACTCAAAGAGTTTTTTCCCGCAACAATATGTTAGGAACGAAAGCTAAAGATGATAAGCATATTCAAGAGAAGGAAATAAACAAGCCAAGAAGAGAAATGAGTTCATATGGAGTTTGAAGTTTTATGCAAGTTCAAAGTATACCGTAATGTGAGGAGACCAACCAGATGAAGATCAGCTCAATTCCATCTGTGAACCTTCTCAACTTGAGGAAAATAGTGGTTCGAGTCGAAGAAGAAGGCAAAATTCAAATGAACAGATCAAGCTCAAATGGTCTGTAGCTCTCAAGCTCGCAGCTGCACCTCAAGTGAGGTTACATACTAGGTCAAATCTAAAGTCCGCGCCGCGAATGCTCGCACAACAGCAGTTCAAAGAATGAAGTTTTCTTTTCGCAACTCAAAGGACATTTACTCCTTAAATGAACTTGTCTGCACTAACCCAGATGAGGACCCGCAAGTGAAAAAATTCCCGCACATGCAATGAAGACGAAATTCCCTCACATGAAATAAGTCTGAAGCTCTCGCACCAAGGATGATTATGCCTCTCAACTTGACCCGCAACACGCACCATGTGAGGATGTACATAGCTGGTGATGAAGTAACTTCGGGTTTCTTATGTGAAAAGAACTTATTCGAGGGTCGATACTTCATACTTATTATTATTAATTACTTCTTGAAGACGAATACTTCTATTTTCTTATACTTCGGATTTCTTATTTAACGACTACTTCGGAAGAAAGTGATATTTCTTAATTTTGTCGGATATTTTTCATTTCTTATTGAAGATACTTCTCATATGCTTCTCAAAGATAATTCTCCATCAGGAGACAATCTCTTCTGAGACATTAAATTACGGGACCGCATCCTAATTTTCTCTTAGCCAGAGAGAAGTTAGACATATGTTATTGCCACTTACTCCGTGGCTGGAGACTTTCGGGGCCACATCCTAATTTCCTCCTAGCCAGAGAGAAGTTAGACATGTGTTACACCCATAATATAACTCCGTGGCGGGAGATACTTTCTGGTACAAAAATTCCATAACATAATCCAGGGTACAAAGTTCCCTTGCGGTTGATCACTCTCATTCAATGAGCTAACAAACAATATATATGTTTAAGATTTTTTTTTGCAGGGACAAAAACTCAAGATAAAGTGGAAGTACAATTGCCACCAAATTATGATACGAACGACACGTGAAGTCATTTTCTTAAGAATTATTCTTCGAAATAACCTTAAGAAAAGGGGGCAAAAATTGTGAGTACCAAAAATAAAGTGCACCCATAACACAAGAGAAACAAGCATCATCTCATTTGATCTCAAGCCCACAACAATGTTTCAACCGAAAGACTACAGCCCATTTCTTCCGCACCTTAAGTGAAGTAAGCGTCTGAATCATTGAACGCATCTAAAGCCATGCAATCAATCCCATTTAATCATTGAATGCAGCTACAATGCCCATTTCTCTTACAACATAAAGACTCATCATGACCGAAAGCAAAGCTCAAAGATCAACTTCCATTTCGCACATAGCCTCCAACCATTCTTTCCCGCACACATTCAACATTTGAATTGGAGCAACCCAATCCTGACCGCAACAACTAGCTAAGCTTTTCATGTCCGCAAGATCAAGCACATCAAACCTTGCGGACCAAGAACGCCATGGTTCATCGCTCATGGACCGCAGCTCAGCACCAAAAACAAGTAGCCCATATTACTTTCCCGCAGCAACAAACGTCCACAACATCATGGTCCGCAGCAACCAATTCACCACTTCAAACCCACAGAACTATTCCACACATAAAGTTTCCACTTTGTCCTCACCTTAACCACAATGATGGTAATGAAGCCGGTGTTCATGGGAGATGGATGAGAAGCATCGATTGGTCTATGATTCGTATGATTTGTGTTGGTAAGAACACAGAGAGTTTAGAGAAGTTGATGATGCAGTCGGCTGCCATTTTTCCGGTGATTAGATGGAGCTGTGGATAAGAGTAATTGATGATGTTAGCAGAGATGATCACTACAAGGTAGTAAGGCTGTTGATGATGGAAGTTGAGGGTGTAGTTGATAGTTCGAGAAGAGTCTATGATATGCCATGATTGATGAAATGGTGAAGTTATTAAGGTGGAGCTCGAACTGCAGTTGAGTTTGATGGCAATGTGAAAGATCGAGTTAGCAATGGTTTAGTCTATAAAGAAAAAACTTGTGATATGGAAGGAAGAATTTGAGAAGAACAGGGAACTCTTAGAACTCAGATGAACTCTTGGAATCATACCCTCACACTATTTGTGTCCGCAGCAAAGACCATTCTCCCGCAGTAGTAATTGGTCCGCAACCTTAAGTTCACTCCCGCAACAGCACAACCAAATTCGCAGCTAGGAAGCCTTTCTTTTCCGCACAAATCAAGTTCGCATCGTACAAAGATTTCCCGCTCAAATCATCACATTCAAATCATTCTCAACCAGTTCTGCAGCGCATTTTGGAGCGCACCATTCCCGCACCATTCTCCCGCAGCAGCTTAAGCTCAGGTACGCAACAACACAAGCCAATGAAGTCCGCAGCCCATGTCAGTGGCCTAGGTCCGCAACAACTCAATCCCGCAGCGCCCGCAGCAACTATTTTTCCCGTCCGCACCACTTGCCCGCACCATCCAAGCTGGCCCGCACCCGTACCATCATTTGCCCGCACCAAAATTAGAATAAAGTCGTTTGAAGATAAGATCAAGATGGACACGTGACGGACTCCATCGACACTTGGAAAAATGTGGTGTATCATTATCAACACGTGGCGAATTTCTATCGACACGTGGCAAATGGGCTTTTTTGTAAAATGATATTTCATTTACCCCTTTATATACAATTATAATGTGTTGGAGAAAGGGATCTTCTTCTTTTTGGGCTGGGTTTCTTCCCCAGAGGGAGAACTCCTTTTTTCTTCTGTAACTTAGAATAATCAATAAGAACATCATTTTAATTACCCGTGGATGTAGGTAAATCTTTATCGAACCACGTTAAATCTTTGTGTGTAGTTTTTAATTTCATTTGACTTGAGTATCATTTTTGGTTTTATTACAATCTCAATTTGGTTCTTTGTATTATTCAATGAACCTCTATTTTTGAATGTGGTGATCATGAAAATGGTTACTACAAACACCTTGGCAATTCAACTGATTTCTCCCAACTCCAACTTTTTTTCTTCCAGCTTCTTAGTAATGTCAGGATCTATCGGTTGATGACTTTCAAAGTTCGCTACCGGAAATCTGACATTAGGATCCCTAAATTTGGACACAATTGACACATGCACACTGATAATACACTTTCAATGTATTTACGATTCAAGTAGGAGAAGGTTAACGATACTTACTTCCGTGGTCCGAGAGCCAGGATACCCTGCCTTTTATAATGCCGCCATCTAATGATATAGCCCATTTTTTATAAATCCATATGCCTGGTTCATTTGTTTCCTAGTTCCATAAACCTGGACCTCTCCAAAAGGATGATAGAACAAGGTCTGCCGAAGATCATATCCTTTGCTTGTTTTTGCATGCAAAGGCTGGATGTCTGTTTACCATATTGACAGCTAGCGTACCCTAAAAACCCTGATAAAGTCTCTCCCATTGGATCTATCAAGGCAAATTTTTTCTGTGGATCTCTGTATGGACTGCCAGAAAGAAAAAAAAAATCAGGTGAAAAGTTTTTCAGGATTCACATCTAGCATATGAAAATAAAATAAAAAACTGAAATTGCGTAGTTCTTAACAGTTCCGACATTACCATAGGTCCTCCAGAAATATAGCAAGAAACCCTCAATATATCGTGCTTCCAAGCTCGAATGCCAATAAATGCAAACCACCAGCAGGATCTAATTCTCCACTTTTACTATACTTTTCGAGACAACGTGCACTAGCATAGGTGTAACTAAGGTTCGCAGTACGCTCAGGTAAATTCATTTATATAAGCAAGATAAACATAAACTAATTGGTAAACGTGAGTACTGATAATGTAAAATGCTACGAGAGATTTAACATGATTCAGTTAAAATTTATATCCACGGGGTAATGAGTTTGAGATTTTATTATTGAGTTTTAAGATTATAATGTGTTTGAATGTAAGCACAAGTACATGTAAGTTCTATGTAATACAATGTTCCTCACTCTATTCCTATTTTCCACTCCTGAAGTCTCCAACCCCTTCTCCAAAACTCAAGCCTTTTATTTATAGAGCTTTGCTACGGACCGCTGTTTGTTCTTACGATAAATGAGAACGGGTACCGGGCATCGTATGCTACGACTTCATGATCTCATCTGGTGTTGTGTGCTTCAGTAGAAGCTCGCCATGTGGAGGGTGTGGTTAGGCGGAGGTAATGAAGACATTAAATGCGCATTAAATATTGAGTAGATAGTTCCACGCGTACAACGATTTTTTTCAGCTGTCTTGTCGTATCAACATGTCATAGTTGCATCCTTGCCATTCGTACTATTCTGCCTTGGGATTTGATAAAGCAGGATTAAGATTATTTCAGTGCTTCGCTTGTACCGAGCAAAGTCTGCTCCTGTCCTGAGATCTTGCCACGTGTGCGGTGCATATTCTGCAGTTACAATAGGACTTGCACACCACTGCAAGCATGAGGTCCTCACCCAAAGATATAACACAAAAATTAGCTAGTTATAGTTCTCGATCCATAATCAAGTTCTCGAAAACAAAATGTACTATCAAAATACCTGCTTAGGCTATCCGTGTTGACTGATCCTAGCAAAGCAACAATGCCTACTATTCTTGGCATCATAGACTGTATGTCAGGTGGAATTGTGCACAAAACTGAAGCAGCTGTGTTGTTCTTTTTGATTTGTCTGATGATAACCTCTTTGTCAGTCACAAAGTTGCCCAACTGGCTAGTTGTTTGATGTTCAAGTATATCTGGAGATACATCAATATTAAAAAATATTTTTGAGGTCAACTTTTGATCAGTTCAAACTAAGAAAGTTGTAAAGCATCTCTATCGAGTAAAAATACCCAAGGAAGACACTGCTCATGAAGACATGTTATCCTTGAATATGTATCTACTGTGAGAATAAATTTAGCTAGACAAATAATTAAAGATCAAAGAAACAGATACAATCATACAACCTTGCAGTTCAGATATTTCTTGTTCAATAAATGCCATTCTTTTTTTTTAGCGCTTCCAGATTCTTTTCTTGCTCTCCAATCAATAATCTAATCCTTTCAACATCAGAATGAAGTTCCTGTCATATAAAATGAATCATCAAATCAGAAGATTCATGGGGACAACTAGCTTGCTTGAAAGACTATATTGATGTCTTATTCTAAGTTGTGGACAAGCTTTTCATGTTGCTTTTACCAATGCTTATTTTAGCGTTTTAGATAGAGGATTATAGGACAATCTTCTACTTTCTGGTAATAAAGCATTTTTTTCATGTAAGTAGGTATTTTAGACTAAATAGCAGAGGCAAGGCAGGTTCCCCCTTCACCAAGTTCAACAAGGATTTCTTTCTCCTCTATCCTAATCCCTTACACCACATTTTTTTGCAAAGTTTTTTTCTTTTTTAACCAAATTAACTAGAAATTCTCTTAAGCAACTTGGGGACCAACCTAAAAATTTGAGACTAGTGATATTGGGCTCTTTCAACTTCAAGAACACGGCCTTAAGTATGTAGAGTTAATTATTTACCAAGCATCTACGTTATGATTATACCTTCACGTCACCGAGATTGTAGTTCAACAAAGAAGAGGCGGATTCCTCCTGAAAGTTTACAACTTTCCATTGGGACATTGGAATGGCACATCCTCATGCTCAGCCAAATTGACCTCCAGATATGGAGCTCACACAATATTCACCTACTCACCTGCAGGATTTCATATTCTTAGATTCAAACCAATGGCTGTACAAGATAATAAAGACAGTTGAAATCTCAATGTCCTAATAAACATAAATTTTGTTGTATACCTTAACAAACAGGACAAGTTCAGGGTCGCTCGCAGGAATGAGCAGCCTCGAAACTGAAAATCCCTGGTTCTTGAGGAACGGAAATGGAAGGCACAAAACAACTCCCATGTTGAAATGTGTATTCACAGTCGTCTAATACCTAGGATACTGATCTTAATGCCAGGGTATGTGAATGGTCCGAGAGCACATCATCATGTACTGTTTCATCGACAGTGCCATTTGAACCAACAACCCCAAAGATGAGGCTGTCTAGTTGTGAACCAGCTGCACAATTATCAAGTAGCTGAAAGAAAACCAGTAGAAATTTCTAAGAGAAAATAATATTTCTCCAACAAGATTCAAAAAAAACACTTATAAAATGCACTAACCGTTGACAGTAATCTTAGCTCTTTTATAGTCTTATGCCAATTTGGATATTTTTTTCAAAAGGCAATTGTTCCTCGTGTTCAACAGAAAATGAAATTGTTTAACGTGACACAATTAGAAGGAAGTTTTTATAAAAATAACAATAGTCGAGCTCGTTTCTTATTTAAAGGGGATATTTACATTAAAAACAAAAACAAAAGGTTAGTTTTTAGTATATTTATTGAAGTGAACTTGTAATCCAGTTGTTGTTTGTATTTATTGAATCATATAACAAAATAATTATATTTTTTCTTTTTTTATTATCCAAAATTCAATAATTTTAATTCTCTTAAAATCCAATTTTAATTTTTTTTATATCTCACTGAATTATATAACACAACGGCTCTCCAACGATATTTTCTAACGACTACTTTTAAAAGAAAAATCATATAAATTGAGTTGCTCTCCACCAATAACACTGATAGACACGTTTTTGTGTCTTAATTATTCTCATATTTATATTAATTTTTCCTAATTTATGTACTAATATTAGTATTTTGTATGTTTTTAGGTATTTTTGGAAGAATAAGCAATCGTGGAAAAATTGCCTTAAAAAGCTATAAAGGCACCCCAAAAAGTGTTAAAGGCACCCATGACAATTGATAAAGGCACCCAAGTTGATAGGCCAAAAACCTATAGCCACAATCGCACGACAACTACAAAGTAGAAGCGATAAATACGGGATCGTCCACAGGGATTGATAATATTAGTTCTAATTACTAAACAAATTATGTGCTAAAACAAAGAAAATTTTTTAGAAGATTTTATGAATTTAAATAGATAAAATAACTATACAAATTAACTAATCATGAAGATAAAAATCTAGGGTTTTGGATTCCACTAATTTTGATGTTTGTACAATTAACAATTTAATTTCTTAAATCTACTCTCAAATTACTCAAAATCATTTTGAACCCATTCTCATGTTTTGGAAAATATAACGTTTAAAATTAATTATACGACTTTCTCATCTCACAAAGATATAATCTCATTCGCTTATAAAATATCAACAGCCTAAAGACTATTCAAAGCATATTTAAAAGAGAAACTATTAGTCATTAAAAGGCACAAATTGAGATTATAAATTATGTCTAAGAAAATAAATATTAAAAATACACATCAAAAATAGTTTCCTCCTCTAACCTAGAAAAGAAGATTAGCTACTCATAGAGATAAGAATAAAATAAAATTGATTAAACCAATTAAATTTATTGAACAAGAAAAGCTCACAATTTTTCTTTTAATTCTCTATCGAAGTTACGACAGACCTCAAGAGCAGTATATAAAGAACTCATCTACGTCATCGAATGATTAAATCTCTATTGAATTAACGACGCCTTCTATTTGTATTAGAACCAGAAACTGTCGCTTGAACAGTAGCAGGAACCGTCACTAAATTGGTTATGAAAGGAAAGGCAACAGTCTTTAACGACAGTTCTTCTCCGTGGTCTGTTCTTTTTCTTCCTTCTTCCACCCAAGAACCCTAATTTTTCTGATTTTTTTTTTCTTCTTGATTTTTCTCTCGATCTGGCAGAAGCCCCCGACCCCCCGCCCCCCAGCGACCGGCGGGGGGGGGAGCCAAGGCTTGTATTTATACTACAATGACAAAGCAACTTCTAAATCTTCTTGCAATCTTCTCATTCAATCCAAAAATTTCTCGGCAGAAACAAAGGCATCTCGGTGATATTATTCTTGATCTTTGGTAATATTTATTTCCTTCTTGTGTTTCCCTAACTGATCAAAACCACCCTAATTTTTATTTCCGAAACTTTGTAAGAATATTTGATCCGAGTTCACGTGAATCTTCTTTTGGTAGGAGATGAGATTTTGTTTGTTTTATTGTTTTGATCGTGTACAACTCAAACTCTTAATGTAGTAAGAATATGTTTTTCTTAAAACTCTTCCCAAATACTTTCCAAATCTTGTTCACCAATCGCACAGTTCAAATAAGAAAAACTCCCACCAAAAATCTTGTTTGAAATGAGAAGAAGGTGGGTGCCTTTATAAATTATCATGGGTGCATTTAACACTTTTTGGGGTGCTTTTATAACTTTTTAAGATAATTTTTCATGATTGTTTACTTTTCCAAAAATACCTAAAAACATACAAAATATCAATATTAGTACATAAATTAAGAAAAAACAATACAAATATGAGAACAATTAAGATAGAAAAACGTGTCTATCAAACACACCAAAATCATAACATTTATCTTCTCTATCTCTTCTGAAAATCTCTTTTCATCTCCTCTTAAAGTTTCTGGGAACATCTTTATAAATATGGCTTTGTATTCTATAGAAAAAGATGTAGATGTCATCAGAGCTTTGGTGAATGTTGTACTTTAACCTGATGTCCTACACCACGTAGTTCCGGCTGTTAAATTTTTGGATCAGGTGTACAATAATTATATTCAAGAGTTTTTGAATTTTCATTAAAGAACTAGGCCGGTTATTTAAAATAGGGTTTTTGTCATAAAAAAGGCAATAAAACTCCACGTAACTATCCAAAAACAACTTTATAGAAACGGATTTCCTCAAATGACAGTTGAAATCATTATAAGAGATTTTAATTTGCTTTACATATCTTAAAATATTGTTCTTCCATTTAATTGCTAAACTAGTTCATGTTTGTTTTGTACAGGAGGAACTTGGAAAAAAATATTACTTTCGGAAAATCCATACAAAATTCAAATTTTATGAGTGCTACCTAATCATTAAGGACGGCCTTCCGAAGCTTAACCCGGAACTTACACCCACGATCCTCCCGAAGATGGGGCCGAAGATTAAGACCACTACTGGTCTAGATTTTGTGGGTACATCTTCTGTAAACCCTCATGAGACTAAACCCGTCCACTAGGGTCACCTGGGGGTTAAAAGGCTTGTTGCACATGCTAACTGTAACCATGATTCTTACGAAAGTGAGTTAGGCTTAAAATTAAAATTTTAGTAATTTGCTTAGACTTTAACTGTATTTTAAACAATGTACTATCTATTAATTAACTTTTGAATTAGTACATAAAGAAACGACATTACATTCAAATATTCATTCATCATGATTGTAGTGTGCAATTTTTTTCAAGAGTTCATAGCATTCATCGTGCTTAAATTCTTTGCCTCTCTCTCTTTAAAATATTTTAAGCTAGCTGCAGTTTTCTTAAGAAATTAAGTAAAAATAAGTTAGCTATGTTAACTTTAAATATAACCGAAAGACTAATCATCATTTATGTTCAGATACTCACTCGTTCTTCATACGTTATCCCAGGATTTCGTATGTTTATTTCAACCTGAATCGCGATAAATATTCTCACTTCACTACTGATGCAATTGAATCTTTTTTGAAGAGATTGTTTAGTTCTAGCCTTTTCATTACCCACTAGCGTATCAAAGGTTTCAAATACACTGACCCAAGAATGGTTACGAGTTGATTTGTAGAAGTTGGATCATTTGTAACTGATATCCAGGCTTGAACAAGACAAACATCTTCTTCTTGGGTGAATTTTTGTTGCAAATAAAATATAAAGTTTGGATAATTTCATTTGGAGAATGATTTTCATTATATAGAATTTTTCATGTATTTCTTTAGTGTTATTCAGATTTTTAGGTTTTTGTGGGTTAGCAACTCGTTGAAGGTATTTGACACTCGTCAAAAAGTGGAAGGTAAATTTTAAAAACAGGTTGTAAGTATCATTTTTTTATTTAGTCTTTAGATTTTTGTATAGATTTTTCTTTTCTTGTGAGTCGTCGTGATTCCCTTTATGAAATAAAATATACGGTACACAAGATCAATCACATAATAGTGGTAATCAATATGGTTTTCAATCCCAATCTTATGAAAACTACCAACCATACCAGGGGTATAACCAAAAACAATCTTTTGGATATGATCAGTATCCAATGGAACCTTATGGTTATTCTCATACATACCAACAACCTTACAACAGGTATGTAAGTAAACAATCACGAGGATGGGAGGATAGTTATATTTTTAATCTGTTGTTTATTAGTAACGAGAAGATGTCAGAGAGTTTTGAACTTAAAAATTATGATAGTATATCCAAACCTACTCTTATTGATCATATTTATGATCATTTACTCATTCAAAGGTAAGAGATGTGGTATAGACATTGTATTGTGAGTAATGGTGGAAAACGTATAAACATCAGAAAACTCTTTAAGCAATACAATCAACTGGAAGAAGTTGGAGCATCAGAAGAGACTCTTCAAGAAATTAACAAGTTCATACAAATGGATTTTCAGCGCCGTTGGGATATTGAAGATTATGAGGTTGACGAAGATTATGATGATGAGAATATTGAGAAAGTGTTGATTGAGAATAAAACCAAATTGATTGATGAAATAGAAGCGCCGATGGAGCTTGATAACAAAGTGATAAATCACTCCTCATGTTTGCAATTTGAGGTTTTATCTAACTCTACATATAAATCTTTATGTGATTATCATCCTCCCCTAATGGAAATAGTTCCCCAGATAGTTGTTAACCCGATTTTTAAGGAACTACCTCACTTAGGGTTGGGTATATGCACTTCTAAAAAATTTAAGGATTACTTTGATGCTAAGTATCTACCACTAGATGTGTTTGATTCTAACATTGTGCAGGTTCACCGAGACGAAACTATAAAATTTCCCTTATTGTATGTTATTTATATACTTCAAGTGTAGAAAATACTAAGTATGGGGGTAACTTTCACCAGATAACAGTTTTACTAATTTTATCTTAAGATGAAGTTTGTGTGAAGCTACTATTAGAATTGCAGATTGTAATCTGGGTGGATCCCCGGATTTTCAGATTGTTGGTATATGGACGTTAACCAAAAGGTCAAGCTGAAGACGTTAAACTAAGCGTTGAGTGGGAGGCATCCCATTGGTTTTGTATTTTTATCTCTTTTATTTTTTGTTTTTATAGTTTCCACATCATATTTGCATTCCCATGTTTAATTCTATAGAGTGCTAACTCTATTATGAAGAAAATTATGACGAAAAATTTCTCGTCAGAAAAATTCTGTTTGCGACACAGATCAATAAAATGACTCTAGAGACTTTGTTTGGAATCCAAATTGAGTGTTTGACCCTAACTTTTGAAGAGGAAAGACTCATGTTCTTTTGCAAAAAGAAACTTTGAATTTGGAGTATGTTTGGTTGAAGCAATTTGACTGGAAATTTAAGTTCCAGATTTTTCCAGAACTTTTTCAGTTTGTACGTCAGTCACTCCAGAGGCCATAACTATCAGACCGTTTATCGAAACATTATGCCATTTTGACACATTATATAAAAGACGTAGCAAAATAACTTTCGCCAAGGATGATTCCACTAATTCCTTACCAATATGTACAGTTTTTGAGGTTAATATGTCGTTACATATGAATTCAGAAATTTCGGTTTTGAACATTGAGGACAATGTGAAGTTTAAATGTGTAGGGGTATTTAGCATATAAAGTTTTTAGTTATTTTTTACTTTTGTTGGTAAATTTTTTCGAATTTTTGTATATGTTTGCTTGAACCTCCAACTTTTAGAGATTTTAGAGTCACGTAGCATATGTTTTGCTAACTTTACATCAGAGTTCTTACCAAATAACTAAATTTAGAAGCCATAGATAACTTACATTCGGTATTCTTAGTCGTTAAGAGAGTAATCGTGATGTACTTAACCATGTCGTGGAAAATTAGGTGCAGAGGGAATGCAGTATTAGAAATTTAATCAATCATTAGTGGGGACTACCCTTTGGGTGAGGCACCAAACCTTCAATATCCGTTTAGAGTGTTTCATCTGCGCTAACTCCGAGTCGAATGATGAGCTACTCAACCTCGCACATTTTTAGAACTTTTTGATCTCTTGAGTGCTAGTTTTGTCAATCATAAGGGTGACATCAGAGTTGCAAACTAACCTCATCTTGTAGTCTGAATTGCAGGAAGCATCACTCTCTGAAAGCAGTGACCATACAAACTTACTATCGTCATCAACAAGCAGAGTAATACCAATTTGTGAAAAAAAAAAGTTGAAGACTTTTAAGGTCTACAAGCAACAAAAGAAATAGCGAAGTTTCATATCTAAAGGGAAGAAAAGAGGAATAAAAAATCAGAAAGATGTAAGTTTATGAAGTTTATGTGACCAAGACAATACCAAAGTTGTGAAGAATCAAGTGTTAAATTTTATTTTATTTTTAAATCAAGTGTTAAAAATCAAGTTTTTGAACCTCATGCTTTTTTTATGACAATGATCAATCATATAACATATACTATATACAAGGTCAATCATATAACAATCTAAAAGAAAAGATTTATCATTTATGGTGAAGAATCAAGTGTTAAAATCCTTTTTTTACTATTGTCATATGATTGATCTGGTATACAGTATATGTTATATGATTGGTCATTGTCGTAA
Source organism: Papaver californicum (assembly GCA_023531435.1). Lineage (NCBI taxonomy): Eukaryota > Viridiplantae > Streptophyta > Magnoliopsida > Ranunculales > Papaveraceae > Papaver > Papaver californicum. Next base: position 1,280,337 of record JAJJMC010018473.1, on the reverse strand, counting down.
AAAATCAAGTGTTAAAATCAAGTGTTATATGACTGATCATTTTCTTCGGCTTCAACTCTTGAAGTTCTCCGAAGTTTGGGAGTTTATCATCAAGAATTGAAGTCGAAGACGAAGACGTTTCTAATGGACTATGGAGAGTGGTGTTGAATGTAGATCGGATGAGAAGGTGGTGAGCTCCCATACTCGTATATGGTTGATTTCCTTTCTTTGAGATCATCAGAAATTGAAAATAAGCGTCACCTTTCCGTGTGTAAGCATTTTTGTCTATTTCATCTTACACACACATGTGTGATCTATTTTTATCGTCTTATGAGTGACCGACCGGTAAGGAAGAAGTCGAGGCGAAATTCTTACTGGTAGCTCTCGAGGCTGCATTCCATCATATGAAATTCGGTTAAAAAATTACACTCTCTTTCTCGACAAATAAGTGTATTTATAATTTACGAAAAATATTCTTTTGTATTTCTAATTTCCTATCATTAGGTGCAGAAACTTTATGTCTTCTTAGCTCTTTGGATGCTTACGGATTTGAAGTATATATGTGTTAGAGTAGATTTTGTGGGTATATCTTTTGTAAACCCTCACGAGACTATACTCCGTCCACTAGTGTCACCTAGGGGTTTAAAAACTTGTTAGACATGATAAGTATAACCGTGATTCCTCCAAAAGTGAGTTAGGTTAGTTTAGATAAGTAGTTTGCTCGAGGACTAGCAAAATGCCAAGTGTGGGAGAATTTGATAAGTGCATATGTTTATATTGTTAGTGTCAATTCCATACTAATTTTTGCTAATTTTCTTGTGAACTATTATATATTACTCTTGTTTCATTTTTTTTATTAGGTAAATCATCCAAAATAAGTGACTTGGCACTTAATTACACAAGGAAAGAGGTTAGCAACATGTGAGAAATGATCCAAGAGGATTTGAAGCAGGGAAAATATAGATATGTGTCAAAATTAGAATTCATAAGGGCATCCGGCTAAGTCTAGCAGATTACTCAATGCAGCCACAAGTTGTAAAATCGCCAAACCATTTGTTTGCGGCAACCCTTATTCTCTATTCAATATTGTTGGGGAAAGCCCATTTGTTAAGAGCACCTACGTCATTAGTTGGGACACTCATTTTATATTAGGACCATTATTTCTTTTCAAGCCTACCATCATCTTCTTCATCTTCTTCGTTTACTCGACAATACAGTTTCCTCTTTTCTCTATCAATATAGCATATGTCATGGCTTCTTGTCTGGGTACAAAATCTAAAACCATGAATGCGTAGATGTTGGGATATCGAAGTCCAGGAAGAGAAGAGTTTTGAAGACTCAAGATGCTAGTACGATCTTGATAATGGATTTAGCGAGTTTAGGATGATCTAAACACCGACATTTGACTGATAAAGATGGATAAGGCTTATGGGTTTAGCTGAGATAGGTTTTTCAGCAAGAAACCAGTTGAGAGCCGAGTTCTGATTCTCCCCAATAACCAGGGCCGGCCTTGGGACTTTGGGCAGCAATCCCAAAGGGGTAGAAAATTGGATAAATTAAGTCCTTAATTAAGGATATAATTTGATTTAATAGGAGGAAAAAAAAGGTTTTATTTCTCTTTCTCAAACAATTCCAAACATATATTACCATTTATTTTCTTATATTTAGTAAAAGTAAACTAAAAAAATGTAATGTATTCCTAGTTCTATGGAACTAAAACTCTCACTAATTTAATACTCTATCCATTTCAGTAAAAGAGTTATTTTTTCTTTAAATTTTTGTTCCAACAAAAGAGTTACTTTCATTTTTCAACATAACAAATTTTTAAAACTACCCTTGTTATTTTAAGAAATGTTATTATTCTCATTATAAAGATATATGTAATATTAAACTTTTTGTTAGGGTAAATCTGGAAATAAATTATAAAAATTATTCTCTCTCATCTTGCCTTAACAATTGTGCAAATAGGAAAAGTAACTATTTTCCTGAAACGGAGGAAGTATTACCTAAAATTACTCAAGCTTATGATATTTTCTTTCCAAATTTAAGACATGTTTCAGCTAAAATTGCTAGATCATTTACTCCTTTCGTTCAAATCTAATTAATTAATTTTATAAATTGGTTTACATTTTCTTTTTCGGGGCATCAAATCATTTTGATTAGCTCTTAATCAATTAATCGTGTATTATTTTTCAATGAATTATTGTTCTTACATAGTACTCCCTCCGTTTCAGGAAAAGAGTTACTTTCTCTATAAATTTTTGTTCCAACAAAAGAGTTATTTTCATTTTCAACATAACAAACTTTCAAAACTACCCTTGTTATTTTAAGAAATGTTATTATTTTCATTGTAAAGATATATGTAATATTAAACTTTTTGTTAGGGTAAATCTGGAAATAAATTATAAAAGTTATTCTCTCTCATCTTGCCTTAACAATTGTGCAAATAGGAAAAGTAACTCTTTTCCTGAAACGGAGGGAGTAGTATATATAGGGCATCATTTTTGGATTTGACTTGGGGAACCAAATTTTTAGGGCAGGCCCTATCAATAACCATTGATGTCCGTTGCCGGTAACGATGAATAGGTTTTAAACAAAATAGAGAAATCAGTGAAATATTGTTAGTTATGTCGAAGAGTGGTTGCTAAAGATGGTTGATGAAGATGTGGTCAGAGTTTGAGAAGAAAACAAAATAAAAATATTTTCTTCGGTAGGATTGTGGCCAGGAAAGTGCAAATTCCATAAGAGAAATATTTTCTTTGATATACATGAGAACGAGGGAAGCTAAATTCAGAAAGAATAATTTCTCTCCGTCACCATACTAACCGAGGGAAAAAAGAGGAATAAGTTTAACTGTCAGTTTTACGAGACAGTTCAGAGAAGCTTGTTGAAAGATTACACTGACAGACTTATGATGGGCTTGGGTTGGACTTTCTAACTTGGCGTGTTGCCCATTAGTTGGGCTAGAATATATTTTTCACGGCCAGAATTTTAACATAAGATATTTTTGTTTTTTGTAAGCTACTTCGACCGGGATTTGATGCACGGACACTTGTAGCTTTGGGATACCTATAAAAGAAACATGTACTTCTACATATAGTTTTATTTCTCATATTATGATTTTGTTTTATATACATTATCCTAGGTTTTGTCCCTTCAGGAGGAAACTTGGGAATCGGGTAACCATGAATAGCTAATTCTTGTTGATTACGGATGAATTCAATGTTCTAGACATGAAGCTCAATTAGTCTTACAAGTTTATTTGGATTTTTAATCATTTTATCGTTTATCTTCATTATATTTAAGGTTTATAATTTATTTCTAGATTGTTTGGAGTGCAAGCTAGATTAATCTTTTGATCATTCTAATGCTAGTAGAAAGTTGAGTGATCCATAATTATCGAGCATCTCCTACACAAATACAGAACGTGACCATACCTAATTGCAAAAGGATTTTGTGGAGCAATCGTGTGTGAAAACAACACCAGTAATTGAACCGAGTGTACTGAGTTTAATTGCTTAGATCAACCTAAGTTCACAAATCCAAGCTTTCGACTGAGTTATACCTTGAGAGCGTACTTCTTGGTGGCTCAGATGGATGGAATCCGGTGACTAAACGTACTTGTTATCCTATGGTTGGTGATGAATGATTCTAACGATAGGTTAACGAGTATACTAAGTGATTTAATATTTGGTAACGGCGAAAGACTCTTTAATCCCCCTTTCTTTCTTTTTACCTTTTTATTGTTCTTTTTAGTTAATTAATCCACAAACCCCCCTTTTTTGTATTTGCTTTTATTCTTGTTTGGCAATCTGAATAACATCTCAATTAGTCAACTCTTTGTGGGAACTATCCTCACTACCACTATACTACCTTTTAATATTAGTGGAAATATCTAAAGTAATTTGTTGCACTTACGACACGCATGATCATTTACAATAAGCCTCAAAAGTGGGAGATTGTTATATGTTGAAGACTTATTTTTTGATGGTTTTGGGTTTCGTAGTCCTAGGTGGGAACCTAATGGGTATTTCCTATTTTATGTCTAGTATATGGAAGGTGTTTCCTAATAGGAAAACTTATTTCTAGCCCATTTTGTTTTGTTTTTTTTTTGTTTATTCTCAAACCCACCATTAAGATACATAATATGTAAAACCCATAATTAGTTTTAGGAGTACTAATTTTATTAAACTAACCTTTTATTTCATTTATTATTTTATTTCCGATATTTATGATTGGCTAAAAACTTTCCAAATCATTATTTGGTGAAAAGAGTCAAAAACTAATAATATAGGAAAATCCCCAAACCGCTAAAAAAATTGTAAATGATAATCCCTACAAATTCTCCCTAAAATAACTCCTTAATTAATTCCTATTTTGTTTCTTTAAAAAAAGATTTTTATAACTAAGATAAATAATAATGCCTAAAAAATTTCCTTAAAATAATTTATTTTTTGTTTTTATGAAAAATCGCAATTATCACAACTTACCAAAAAATCTAGTTTTCACAAAATAGTGATAATCAAAAATTTTAATTATTCAGTGATAATCATAATTTTTACATGTTAAAATCAGTTTGTTTTCCTGATAATCACAATTATCACTTTTCACAATATAGTGATAATCATAATTTTTACTTTTCACTTTGTTACATGAAATTAACTACAATTGTATAAAATCAAAAATCCAAGTATTTAGGAAAATCCCAGAAACAAAGTTAGATAACAATAATTTTTTTTATATAGTTATGTTTGTATTTTGGTATATAAAATTTCTTCATTCTTTTTTTTTTTTTAGGTTTTGGCTTAGAAATATATGTTGATAGATTTCTTCACGTGAAAACTAGATTTTTCACTTATCTTAACTTAGTAAATTCAATGGTGAAGAATAAAATTTTCCGTCTAAATATAATTGAAAAAATAATTAATTACCCTAAAAACAGGTAAAATAATAATTTATCACACAAAATACGGATGAAAAGAATGAAACAACATAGGTGAAAAATAAATAATTCAAAATGCCAACAAAAAATAAATTTTCACATTAGTGAAATAACTAAATTTCACAAAAATTATTCCCGCTAGAGAATCTTATAAGCAAGCTCTTAAGATTAATATAAAAGGTACAAAAATGTTATTCACTAATTTTTAATTAATTGGTTAAATAACCCATGGATTAGTTTTTATGGGTATATAAGACATCTAAAATAAAATATTTTTCTAATATCCATATTTTCCAAATATACTTTTCAAATATTCTTTTTGGGCATTCTTCCCAGATTTCATTAAGAGAATAAATAAAAGTGACTAAATTACCCTTCAATTTTTGGGTTTATAATGAATTTTTTTTGAAATGGACTTATTCGGTGTTCTTCAGTTCTTCTTTAGAAACGAAAAGGGAAAACGAGTTTCAGATCTGAGAGCTCGTTCATGGTAAAGAGCTGTTGTGAAATCGAAGATTAAGAGATACTTACTACCGAAATTTGAGTAAGACTTCAAATCAATAAGTTTTCAATCTCAATTCATCTAGTTTCTAGCCTGATTTTGATTCATAGAGTCAATCTGTTTTTGTTTGTGTTTGATTATAAGATAAAGACACATCGTTTTATGATTTGAAGCTCATTAGCTATTTTGATTGTGTAATTTTCTTGTCAATTTTTATGTTTATGTCGATGATTTTTCTGGGGTTAGTAATAATCTGATTTTTATGCTTAAAAACTTCAACAATTTTGTTTCAATTCATCGATTAGGAAATAGGAACCAGTTAATTGTTAATAGAATACCAATTTCATGATTACAATAGTTGATTTTGTTTAACTTATTTCCATGTGAACTGATTTTCATTTTCCATATATAACGCATCATGTGTTTTAGATTTTTGTTCTGTTTATTTATTCAATTTATTAACATTCAACTTTTAGTGTTTTTTGTAAATTGATTTTAACTGATTTCGATTGATGTAAGATTTTTGTTTCATTATTTAAAGCAGGATAAATCCAATTTCATCTTGTATTTGTCATCCTATGTTCCTGTTTTAAAAATCCGTTGAATACTTATGTTGAATATTATTGTCATTGAGAACATTCTATTGTTAATATAATTGTTGTAGATGGATCGCGATTTCCAAATTATTTGTGTAGTTATGCACTCTACGGACTTGTGTTCATACAAGGTTAGTATGACATCAACGTTCGATGAATTGAAGTTGTATGTGTGTTTGTGTTGGAGAAAGATGTCACCAACATCAATTCAATTTATATTTGATGGTGGTGAGGGACAAAACATGGTTGTTGACAGTGATTTTAAGCTTCATTCGGTGATATCATTTTGTTATGTTAAGTGTTTGAGTTTGTTGGAGTTTGAACTTGGGTTTGTTCGTGAACCTCCAATGATGGAGTTGTTATTATCTGAAGAACCAAGCCAATATCAGTCAGTTATCCCTACTTCTCATCATGGTTGTCGTCCCAACAAAGTGCGTGCATTCAATGGAAAAGTTGCGGTCAAAAAACCTTGTAAAGGGGATGAATGGGAACATATTATCAAAGGTGTCAGTGAAGAGTTTTTGGGAGGATGAGAAGAAGCTCGGCATGTTGTTCAAAAATACAACCATTATTCTGGTCGCAAGATTAAGGTTCTCAAGAGTGATGATACAAGATATACGGTTGCATGCTTTTACAAGGAAGAATTTTAATGCAAATAGAGGTTTCATGCATCGACGAAGGTTTCAAGTTTGAAGAATCATTTTATCCTTAGAAGATATAATGGATACCATACGTGTTGTGTCGGTTATAAAGATGAAATCAATAGTGCTCCCACTATACCGATTTAGTTAAGGATTTGGTAATTGACCAACTCAACAAAATCCAAACAAGAAATCACGTGAATTTATGGCTGATTTGAAGAGTGATTATGGGTTAACATTGAGCTACGATCAAGCGCATACCAGAAAATAAGTATGTCTGAATGAGTTATATGGTGATGATACTAAGGCATACACTGATTTGGTACGGTGGTGTGATGTTGTGAAGAGAAGTAATGAAGGAAGTCGGTCTAATTTAGTCTTGGAAGGAAACCAATTCAAGAGTTTGTTTTTAGATTTTGAGGCCTGCATATTTGGCTTCGAATTTTATCGTCCGGTGTTGTTCTTAGATGAAACTTTCTTGACGGGAAAGTTTATAGGATGCCTTATGGTGGCTACCGGGAAAAATGCAAATAATGGTATGTCTTCTCTTATAGATAGATTTGATAAAAATTCATTTTATTAGTGAAGTCAGATTGCATCCTCAAAAATTGCATTTTCTAGCAGTTTCTGTCAGTTTTTTTTTCACAGGATGCAACCAGTTACATCCTGTGTATAAAACTCTGTTTATTTAAGTTTTTTACAGGATACAACTAGTTACATCTTGTGTTTATCACCCTGACTTTTTCCTCTTAATAATTTATTTTTGTTTTTTTTGTTTTGTTTTTGTAGGAATCTTCCCTTTAGCATACGGTATTGTTTCAAGCGAGAATGTCGACAACTGGCGTTGGTTCTTGGAGAAGCTAAAGTCTATTTTGGGTCCTCGCCCATTAACTTTCATTTCGGATCGTCATGATGGTTTTGTATTTGGTATTCCCGTTGTATTTCCTACTTCTCATCATGGGTATTGTTATTATCACTTGAAAAACAATGTTTGTACTCAGATTAAGAAGAAGAAAGAAGAATATGGTATTGCAATGGACTTGTTCACTCAGTGTTTTTATTCGTCAACTCTTGAAGGTTTTCATGACGATATGAATCAGTTGAAGCAAATGGGATGTAAAGGTCTTTACCTCTACTTGAGTGCTCTTCCCGTGGAGAATTGGTCCACATCAAATTATAAATGATGTCGATACAAAGACATATGTTCAAATATCGTAGAACCCTTTAATGCTTGGATTAGGGAGGCGAAAAGTATTCCTATTGCAACATTAGTCGACCAAATTTGAGTCAACATAATGGTGCATATGAGTTCAAGAAAGGTTGAAGGGTCAAATTATTCTGGATATTTGTGTCCCAATCTTGAGAAATAAGTTGAGAAGTCAATTCGTGCCGGTAGTATTTGGAGAATAAGCAAATCTGGTGAACTTGAGTTTGAAGTACACTCTGATCATACTCATGATGTTGATCTTAGAAAGTGGTACTGTAGCTGTCACCGTTGGTTTACTGATCAGTTCCTTGTGCTCACGTTATTGTGTGTATGGCTTCAACAAAGCTTAGCGTCTATGATTTCATTAATCCTTTTTTCAGTATTGGGTTCTTCCAGGTTGCGTATGATCATTCAATCAAACCAATTCCAAATCATGACAACCTTTCAATTGATGATGAAGAAGAACTTATCCACCCATCGGATGTTGTTGGTAAAGTAGGAAGCCCAAATAAGAAGAGGATTCCTAGCACCAGTTCGGGTTTCACGAGATCGATTACGTACGGAAATTGTCATACAAAAGCAAGGCATAACAAGACAACGCGTCCTCATCCTCCCGCCAAAAAGCAGTGCCTTCTTCTCTCTCCTTAATAGCATCTTCTTCCAGTGATTTTTTTCGACAATTTATGATTCTTGGTCTTACTCATTCTCTGCAACTTCTTGTTGCATATAGACTCGTTTTGTTTTACAATTAGTATTTGTTTGGACAAATCTATTATTCTCCTTGTTTGGGATTTTTATCTTTTGTTTGAATAATTATATTACAATGACTAGTTTATCTTAATGTTTTTTTTTTTTGATGTTCAATTGTAGATGCTCTTCAATTCAGGTACAACACAGATTAAACCTTGAATGAATTCAAAAACAACATAGATTAAACTTGGATGAAACTGGTTTCATCCTGCATAATCTGGAGAGAAAAAATAGATTTTTGGCTTGGATAAAACCAGTTTCATCCTGCATAATCTGACAGAAAAACCCTGCACTTGACAAAAAATTTATTTTTCTTGGATGAAACCAGTTTCATCCTGCATATTCTGACAGAAAAATAGTTTTTCTTCAGGGTGTTTCTGGTTTCATCCTGCATATTCTGACAAAATTACTTAAAATTATCAACAAATAACAATTCAAGTAAAAGTTTTCATATTAATTGATCTGCAGTTAGGATATATATAATCATAAATGAAATCTAAGGTTCATAAATGTATGCAAAAATAGATTTCAACAAACAAAAACCTTAAACTAAACTACATTAATAACATTTTATATAAAAAACTTAAACTTCTTTACGATCTTGTCACGAAACTAGATTCATCAATAACAATCGTCTTAGTTCTCTTCCAACTTCCAACAACTTCTTTCATCACTGAGTATTTCATATACGAGGTCTACTCTCTTTGTGCTCATCTTTTTTCTTAGATTTTCTTCTTCTTTAGAAGAGAAACCATCTTCCATCGCCCATCTTTCATCTTTCTTGTTTCTCTCAATCGACCCAAGTTCATTCATAACTGTTAAAGGTTGTGCTGCAATAACTTTATATATATTTACGGCTTCATGAATTTCATCGGATACATGAACGTTTTGAGGAACATCACCTTCTACATCTCTGTTCATCTCTTGAGTGATTTTAAGATTGAAGAAATTTGGAGGTGGTGTATGAACAATAATCTGAAGAAAAGGTAAAGCTTGTGGAGTTTCTAATTGTGACTTGTGTTGTCCTTTCAATACTAATACTTCATTTCGCAAGTCTAAGATTATCTTATCCTTAGCCTCTAATTCAACCTTCAAGTTATAGATAACTTATCTTTCTCTTCTAATTCATTCTTCAAGTTGGAGATATTTTCTACCTCGTTAAACAAACATAATTGTCTTTCATCTTCAGTCCAGCTACCAACAAAGTCAATCATCTGCAACCATGTAGACAACATGTTTTCATTTTCAGATTCAAGATGCATCTGGTTTTATCCAATGCTTCAATAGGATGTAGCTAGTTTCATCTAGTGATTACAGAAATATTACACAGGATGTAACTAGTTTCATCTAGTGATTAAAGAAATATTATGGTATAATATTATAGATTTACCTGATTTTTTGAAAGACTTTCCATCATCGCCTCGACATCGGAAGACACTTGATACATGTTCCATCTTGCAAACCTTAGTAAGTTATCATTGTTGTCTTTCTTTTCAATACCTTTAATATGTTTAAACATCCAATACTACAACAATAAAAAGAACAAGATGAATCTGTTTAGTTTTATGCTTGTTGTATTGAAGATTAATGAATGTTAAAAAAAAAATCATAGAAACTCACCAACAGATAGAAGCTACAACCATTTATGGACTAAGGTGTCTTATGTACTGCCGCAACGCTTTCCATTAGATGCTCATGGATCAGATCATGCCATGAGATTCTATTGATGATATCAATTGACTTCACACAGTTTAAGTACTTGTAATTGATATACATACCACCAGTGTTTGTGAAGAAAATTGTACAAAAAATGTACAACAACAAAAGGATCACCAACTCTTCTTCTTTGCCTTCTTCTTTGATAACAGCCTTGATTCCATCAACAATGTGATTTTTCTCCAATTTGTTTCCACTTTTCTTCGCATCCCCCTTCTTGAAGTACTTTATGAAAAATGCAGAAGTTTTCAGACTAGGGTCCTCGTTTGGCTCATAAAGTTCCTTATCTTCTTCACTCATACGTATTTTCTTCATTGCAAAGGTAACAACAAGTGAGTTAGGATCTGTCTTCAAAATTTGGTCACCAATCTTGAATGAGTTGGTTGATTCATAACTTCTTATGATGTATTTTAATTCCTTTGGAGCTTTGCTACATTCAACATTGCCGATTTTTCCTTCTTTGATCACATTCGGAAAACTCCAAAACTCAATCTTCCTTAATTCATCCTCTTGTTTCTCCGTGATTTCCAATGTACCCATTAAATCCACCTTTGGTTTCATACTTGACCGAAAGGTTTCCTTCCCTTCTTTTATCTCCAAATGATCTTCATTACTTTCTCCAACCACATTTACATCATCATTTTTCTTGGCTCTTAATTTACCTTTACTTTTTCTCTTATTACCCGTCCATTTCAACCAGGTTTTAAAGATTTATGGGCAATAAACCCTAATTTTCTCTTATTAATACTAAAAAACTTTTAGTACCATTAAACATATTTAACCATTAAACAAGGTATAGCAAGCCCTGGTGGTAAGTAGTAAGGCTACACATAAGCTTCATTTCTACTTTCTTTATCAGTACCATTAGCATCTATGAGAAGGAGACGGAGATCCAAAGGGGTGAAAAACTAGAAAGTGAATTTAAAGATAAGTTAATTAAATCTTGAACTTGAGTGGTGTGATTATACCCGCCACCAAACCCATAAAATCTTTATGGGGTTGATTATTAATAGTCATGGCTGCGATTAAAAGATAATTCAACCCCATATTGCAGTTTAACTCCAAATGTATCCAAACCTGAATTTCTTATGTGGAAAGAGACATCGAGAGACCTTAAAAAGTGAAATAAATTATGAAGTATTGTTACGGAGATGCAATATCACTATTGTGCCCATCATTGGAAAATGTAAATTAAATAACGCATTACTTGTATCCTATAATATGAGATTTTCTAAAGTAAAATAAGACATTCAACTAAATTTTTTTGGATATATCCTAAAAATAAGGCATTCATTCTAAGACCTTATCTTACTTTCTTATCATGGTAAAAAAATAAAAAAACATAAAATTTATTAACTATAAAAACAACAGGAAAAACTGGTCCGTAAATAATATCCATGACTAATTGGTTGTATAATATTATTTTTCAGATTTTTTATTTGTTAATAATACGTAATTAATAAAGGTCGGTTTATTCATCCATAAATACGAAAATATCTCATCAATCTAAAACAATTATTTTTAACCGTCCATTTTATATTTTGGGCTACATATATAAACCATCTAGATGATGGGCTTATGGAAGAAAGAGGAATCAAACTTGGGTTACTCGATATTTTCATGTTTCCTAATATTGGCTATGGATTCTTGGAGGCCAAGTTTGTAACCTATATAAATAGGTATCATGCTTTGTAGAGAGCGTATAAACGTAACGCAATTGTACAGAAATTGAGAGAGATTTCTTGTATTAGCTTTAGAGGGTAAATTTAGGATTTAGTGGTGAGTACAAATTAATGAGGAGCAAGAGACAGGGTGATCGTCTCAGTAATTGTTGCGGTGTAACTAAGGTTTTGCTGGAACTCTCACAAAGGTGTTTAACGTTTGTAATTGATTCACTCATAATGGATTGGAGTTGGTGCGGTTCAAAGTGGATGTAGACAATATATACACATTGTACATATTATTGAACCACTATAAATCTTACGTGTCTTGTGAGTTTGATTTATTTTCTTGTTATTGTTATTGTTGTGCTTGGTTTACTTATTATTCATCATAATATTCCAAGATCTTGTTTTATACGGTTTGTTAGATTTTCAAGAATTGTGTGCATCAGTTCCTTTAGAAGTTTTTCTCTGATAGTAGTGAGTGTGGATATTTGGCCCAAGTGCTTTACTCAGCGATCAAAATTTTTTTTATTTTTTTTTTTGAAATTACGGATTGCATTTTGCGTATAGTTAAGCCTATTGCTGTAGCAATTGTATTAAGACCATAAAACATACTGGCAAATACCAATTGCCCACTCAAAAATATCCGATGGCCTCGCAATGTTTGCATGGCATTCAGTCGAGGTAATATTGCATGTACATGCCATTGGATGGGAGTAGTGCCCATTAGCATGAACTTTCTTTTTTTTCCTTCTATGTAAATAACGGCATTGTTTGAGCCTAAAATGTCAAACATTTACCAAGCTTTTGTATTCCAGAAATCTGATTATTATGCTCTGATATCAGTGAAAAGAAAATTTTGAACTGTATAGCTCTCATATGGTGTTACATTGCTTGTACATGCTTCGAATTTCAAAATATTGCAAAAATATAATCAAAATGCAAGAAGAAGGAGATATCAGTATCCAGCACGAAATTTAGACAACCTAATCCGACATCAGAGAAAAATGATAAATTGTGTCCACTCTCAGGGGGGATACAGATGAGCAGATTACTTATCTGCAGTATCTGGCTCTGGTTCTGGTTCCGATTCTGCTTTACGTTCTGGCTCTGATTCGACCGGAGTTGGATTACGTCTCTCAGAAGCTGATCGGATTAGATGATTGTAGCTACCTTTTTCTTTGAAGAGTTGTGCAAAATGAGGCTTGCAGTAGAGAATTCCATTTAAAGCAGCATAGGATGAAGCTGAAAGAGAACATCCTCCATGGGAACACTTAAAACATGATTTATGGAAGGACTCTCCTTCCACGCTCACCTGTCATCGATATAGATTTTGGTGTTATCAGATGCAAATTCATATTTCCTGGTGAATGCTGGAAAACCATAAATTCTAAGTTTTGAGGATTTATGGCAACAGAAATATCTTGTTCACTTTTACCTTCTCAAGTGGATAAACTGTTTTCCTGCATGTTGCACATTTGTCTTGTGTACCAGAGAAGAAAGCTGAGAGTTTGCTTGGAGTTCTAGGCTGTAAATCAAAATCAGATATATATAACAAGGAATTAACCTAACTTATTAATTTCTGAAATGGTAACTGGGAAAAAATAAAAGGCAATTAAGATGATAAATTACCAGAAGGTTTTTCTCTGATTTTCCAGCTGAAATATCATTTAGATATGAACACATCAATATACAGGGGTGAAAAATGAAAAATAAAAGAAGTAAATAAATGAAGAGAGGGAGAGAGGTTATTACAATGTGGAGAACTCATAGCAGTGAAACCACCAGTTTGTTTGAAGAGTTGTTCAAAATGAGGTTTGCAGTAGAGGACTCCTTCCATAGAGGAGTATGTGCTAATCTGCAATGAGAGATACACATAAATTTCACCATCTATCTCAACCAAGCCATTCCAAAAATTGGTAGTGCTACCATATGATTTAAGGCTATAGTATTTACCGTTAGTTTGCCTTGGCAGTGGCTGCATTTGAAGCATGATTTATGATAAGATTTACCATCTGCAGTCAGCAATTCAACCAGATACACTGTCTTATCACATGCCTTACATTTCTCCATTGTCCCACTGAATGCCATCTTTAATCAAATCTTCTTCTTAATATTGTAAGAAGTCGAACCGAAACCCAAGCTATGGAAATACTGATCTTGGGTACAAATTGAATTTGTCTCTTCTTTCTCTCTCTTTATTTTGTATTGTAAAAAAGGAGAAAGAAAGAAAGAAGTCGTAAATCCAACTTAGATCATTAAATCCACTCTTTATTATGCATGGCTACTTTGATTGATAATAATTTTAATGGCTAGGAGATAACAAATATTTCGGATTGTTTTGAAACTAATAAAAGCATCTGACCAAGTCATAAAATTTCAAGTCAATGTGAACCTTAACTGATTTTTTCTATTTCCCTTGATATATGACACTATTCACATGATTGATTCAATCCTGCCAACGCAAACACTTCATATAACATTTAAAGGGCACAAATTTCCTTCATGTTGCCGCTCTAGTACCACGCAGGGGCAGAAAATTTTCAGTCTGGTCAGTGAACTAGCTCCATATTAAAATTTTATATAATCCTGCTGAGAAAACAAAAAATGGATTATGGACACTTGTAAAATGATGATGCATCACCATATCGAGAAGTAAATACAGTGTTTACAAATTGCAAAAGCAACAGAGCAAGGCCCAATTATTATTTCAAGCTGGGAGTCAGGACTAAATATATACTTTTAGGTTAACTTTCAGCTCCCCAGATTACCTATTTTCTTGTTGTCTTCTTTTTTCCCAGGAGCGGGACTCCTACTTTCTTATCTTGATGCCAGGGATATCCCATATTGAAAGCGGTTTTCCTGAAAATTGGAGGAGGTTTTTGCAAGCATATTGACCCACAGAAGTCCGCGAGTTCCACTAACGTGGTTTTATCTCTCCCGATATCCTTAATGGAATTATAGTAACCTAACCAAGCACGATATGCTGCCTCCTTCACACTGCTATCAATCTTCCCCATTGCATTCTCCACCTACATTGTATAAAGCTAATCACTATTAGTACAGCTACCAAACATTATCAAATGATGTTAATAACTCAAATGTAACATAAAAAGCCTCAAATTTCAAGTAGTACTTGTTGCCATTCAATTTCTACCCAATATAAACTTGTTCACATATTATAATAGCAAAAAGTGGACAAGAATATTCATACAGCGATTCAGTAAATCCTAGCATAATTTGAAATAGAGGGAACAGACTACAGAGCCTACCAGCTGCGATTTTATTTCATGGCTTAGTTTAGGACATAGTCTGCGTATATCATTTTTCCTACCACTATTTTCTTCTAGATTAGTTTAAAATAGGTTTTATTTCAGCGCTTCAAAATTGAAGGATGTGGGAGTAATATGTAACAGAGTGTGTGGAGGACTATGGAACAAATTACTTAGTCATAAACTTGAGACTGCTTTATGTTTTTCTCCATCCTTAAAATTTTCGTAATATTCTGTTTTCAGGATTAATATATCAGATATGCACTGATGGAGTAAGTAAATTTTCACAAATGCCTTCACAAGAATAAAACTCCCACCGAAATTATATCGTTCAGAAATAACAAATGATTTAAGGACATGCAAAATAATAACTTAAAATGGAGGAAAAGAAGAGATAAGTGATGTACCCTAGCTTTAATATCCGAATTCAATTGTGGTGGGGGACATTTTTCAATACGGAGATCTTTAATTTTCATTCAAAAAGTATTCTTCCAATGGTGCAAGTATCAGTATGCCTTCTCCTCCTTTGCTTTCACGCCTCGTTCTTCCATGACGATGTATGTATTGCTCTCTATCTGGAGGTACTCCTACCTATTCAGTAGCAAGAAAATATAATTAATTAAACTTCGATCTTCATGCATAGATCAGGTAGTGGTCCATCTAACTTTGACTTGCACATATTTGGAGCTGTAACTGTGAGGCAGCTTTTGTTATCACAAAATGACAAGAGAAGGAAAAAGAGAGATGATGGAAATATATATGTGCAGCTGGATTGAAACATCCAATATTTTCTTAACAAAAACCGCAGCAGGAAAGTCAGAAAAGGGGCCTGCATACGTAGCATAGTACCAAGATGCCACAACTGGTCCACGCTACTAGCATTCCCAGTTCCACAAGAAATTGAACTGGCTTAACTAGTTCTGCCTCAGTTTGGTTCCTAGACAAAGGGTTACATGTTGACCCCTCGAGGACACATCCCACATAACCTTTTTTTAGAATATAGAGCAGTTGGATACCTGAATCACAAGAGTTACATCGGGATAATTTATTACACGAGCTGACACATCTGAAGTAACAAAGATAGACCTCTTGGCTTCCTGAAATTCCTCAGAAACCCGGTCACGAATAGCTTGAGGCTTTCTAGAATGCATTTCCATGACGTTCAATTTCATTCCTCGGAGTAAATGGAACAGAAGAGATGACACCATTGCAGTTGTACAAAAAACAACTACCTGATTGTTAATTAAAGAATGAGTTAAAGGAGAGTTGTTTGTCCGTTACAAATACTAACAGATAGAAGAAAATAAACAATATCAGACCTTGTAATCAGCCAATTGTGAGATATGATCCTTCAAAAGCTGATAAACTATTTGAAAATGCAGCTCATGTGGTGCAACAAGACATGAATGCTTAACCTGCATTTAGAATTCATAAGGTGTGTCAGATTGGACCAAAAATTGAAGAATATGAGAATCATTGATGCCATGATACTTACTAGCGAGTTTTCTCAATCCGTTACATTTTTCTATTGTAAAGGTTTTACAGTTCTCAAATCATAATTTGAAAATAATAGCATCACTTTATTACCTTCTTGTAGGGCCTAGGCCTTAGGTTCTTGCTTTTTACAGGATTAATTCGTCTAAGAAGAAGTATGATTTAGCCATTTAGGATTTAAATGTTTCTATGCACCATTGCTTTCACTTTTTTAACCCCAATGTTTTGAAACGTTTCACTTTGTCTTGGTTCTTGTTCTCTGAAACAAAGGTTGATAGCTTAATGTAGTAGTGACTAACGAAGAGGAAACGAATGGCATCAGCCGCTTTCTGGATGATGTAATAGAAAAAACTTATATGCAGACTTTGAGAAACTTGAACTAAATAAATATCAACTATAAAAAGATATGACCCTGCACAGGGCCTTGACACTTCACTATTGCAAAATATATGCCATTTTCAGTTACAAGCCTAATGCCTAGTGAACCAAAATGAACATTGGTGCAGGGTGTGAAAATACATATACATATATATATAAGAAAAATCAACCTTATCTGGTCCGCTGGGCTGGATAGCCTGGATTGGTGGACAAATCAAATATCAACCTCATCAATGATTGGATTCATTGAAAACTGCTGAGTGAAGTGGATGTGGGGGCTGTCAATTTCACGATTCAAGGCTTTGTGTAGGAGAGAATTCAGCGGCTATAGTGTTTATAAAAATGTTGTTCCTCCAGGAGGCGATTATACTATCCACCTTTTTTTTTTTTGTGCGCATACTTGATAACAGTTTCTCACATGACACAAACACCAATAATAACTTCAAAAATCAATTAAACTTCTCATACCTTGTCATTAATTTCTAATGCAACTTGACCCACGGTATCAACAAAAACATGTTCTTGATCTAAAACAAGCTGTGACACACGTCAAACCTGCAAACAGAATTTTAACATTAGTGGAGTAAAAAAAACAAATAGTCTGTGATCTTGAAGTGAAATATCCAAACAGATAGAAAGCTAACCTCCTTAGGAATTGCAGCAGAAAAAAACAGTGTTTGCCTTTGACATGGAATACAATCAACAAGCTTTTCTATATCCTTCCAGAATCCTAAGTCTAACAAGCGATCAGCTTCGTCGATTACAAGCATTTTTAAGCCCATTAAACGCACAGAGAAGCCAGATTTGTTCTTAATATGGTCCAGCAGCCTACCAGGGGTCACCACTATAATTTACATGAGAAAGACTTCCATTAGTACCCACTATAATCTACATGAGAAAAACTTCCATAACTACTCATGTGTGCTCACATAACCCTTTGCATGCATCAGAAGCAAATTAAACTTGATGCAGATGTACATTGTATATATGTTTAACGACAAAAACAGTGAAACTGGAAACATGTGACGCACTAGGCAAACCTGGCACAGATCAGATTCTAGGAGTTTCTGGTCATCCTTGAACCGTCTACCCCCAGTTAGTGTTTGGACACCGATTCCATCATGGTGCTTTAGTAATACATTAGCTTCTGCAGTTGTTTGACTTGCCAATTCTCTTGTTGGGCAAAGAATAAGAACAATTATAGGTGGAATCTGTTTATTTCTTCCACTAACTGAAGACTTCAGAACTGTTTCAATCGCAGGAAGCTGTTTTTGTTTAGCAATGCAACCGAAAAAAGACAAATAAAATCATAACAATAGCCTGTTTGGTTGGGGTAATTGGAATCCCATTAATCAGATTATAAGGGAATCAGATCAATTATCTGAACCAAACACGATGGATTCTCTGGGAATCAGATCACGGGAATCGGATTACTTCAAATTTGTTGTTTTCAATTACGCTCGCCAAGGAGTATAATGGAAACCAATTACCCGGAATTGAGGTGTAATTTACATGAATTTTTACCCTCCAATATAAATATTAATCGATTAGATATATATGTTCTCAACTCTTGTAGACTCGTACTTTCTCCCTCTCCTCTGTAATCTAGACCCCTCATCCTCATTCTCACTGCTATGAAATTCTTTCTCTACTCAATTCTTTATCGCTCTGTAAAAAGTTCTCGGTACAAATTAGGATATTAATCCAATATTTTAAGATATATACCAAGACTCTGAATTTGTTTCTAGTTCTCTTAAATAGTTCTCTTGATTGTGGACTGTCAATTTCAATGGAGAGAAAAATTAGTTTTGAGTTTATTTCAAATCTTTGAATGTTAGATTTTGAAATTGAAGTTCTTCATGGTTAGGGTTTCCTGCTTTTGTGTAAAAGTCCTTGTTTTATCAGAAGAAAAAAGTCATTTTACACTATATATTCTTATTCTTTAATTTCTTTCGTAAAATACTTGAACCAAACACTAAAATTTTGCTCGAGCAATTGATTCCTTGTAATCCAATTAATTTTTCCGGATTTCCTTGTAATCTGATTACAAAGCTTCCAATTACCCCAACCAAACAGGCTACAAGTGCAGTTCAAGGACATGTAACTGGGATAAGTCATTACCAAAAAAGCTGCAGTTTTGCCTGAACCTGTTTTAGCCTTAACCAACGCATCCTTGCCTGTTTGACATGTGAAAACAAGCATCACTATTATCAGGAAAACAGAATTAAAATGTTAATATGGAATATAATTGAATAAGTTTCACATGTTACACTGGAAGAGTTATAGGACAGACATGATACGCAAGCCATACTATTTGAGAAAAGAGAAAGTAAACAAAACAAAACGAAAATGAGCTGAACCAAAATTTGAAGGCAACACATTTGACTCCACTAACTATTTGAGCATTCAGAAATCTTCAGAACTTCATCAAATAGCATGCACAAAAGAAGTTAAACAATCCATACATATAAGCAGGGTTTACCATCAAGACAAACAGAAAGAGTTGCCTCCTGCACTTTGGTCATTTTTCAATAGCCAGCATAAGTAAGGGCCTTGATTGTCAATGGGGAAATACCCAACTCCTCAAACCTGGAAACATAAACGGTATGAAGTATATAAATACCACAAAAAGAAAGACAACATAAAAATGCAAATGATGTAGAAAGATCAGTCAAGTGTGCAGCAGTTAATGCCGATTTTTTAGTGTTTCTTGAAACAATAAATCTCACTAACACAATGGCGTAAATGAAATGATGTGCGATTTGAAAAAATGGGAGATCTTGGTAACGAATGCATGTGTGTGTATAGATATGTTTATCATATAGTAAATTGATCACCTTTTCTCACTAAGAATCGAACCCTCGTCATTCAATCTCCTCTCCTCTTCTACAGGTACGTTTTTCTCATCCTCAATTCATCTCGAATAAAACGAACTCTCTGCGACAAATCAATTTCATCATCTTCTCCACTCCACTTAGGCACTCGTCTAATTTTCTTCTTATCATGTGCACCCAAAGTAGCTCCACTCATCATATTCTTACTGTAACCACTACTACATTCTTCGTCTTCATCATAACTAGATGAACTTTCATTTCTCCTAAATTTATAATTCTTTCTAAACACTCGCCCAACGGAATAAAATCGTCTTTGACCTAATAATTGATGATCAACCTCTACTCTTGTACCTAAATTATGTTTACCCACTAGATTTCTCAAACCCATTCTAGATTGAGGTTTATTTTGAGAAGGAGGAGGGGGAGGAGATGATTTTGAAGGACCATCATTTTGTGATGATTCTAAAGGACCATCATTCTCATTCCAAAGATCTTCAGCCCCTTCTTTTATAAACCTATCAGCCAAGGCTCCACTTTTTTCCTTCTCTTTTGCTTTCTTTTCATGCACACGTTTCCATTGCCATTTGTTTAAACCGCCAGGGAATGTTTTTGGTCCACCACTACCCATGTAACGAGTGAAGGAGAAATTGAAGAGAGGTTTGGATTTTGTTGTTGCTGAACGTTTTAGTGTAAAGAATCGATCCATTGTGGTTTTTCTCTGGAGATAGATTGAAAGGTAAGGGTTTTATGGGGTTTTATGGGGTTCTAGGGTTTTAGGAGAATGAGAAATGGGGAAGGAGGTAGTATTGTGCTGAAGGAAAAGTCAGAGGCAAGTAGTATAAATGTACGTCAACCGTCAACCTTCGCAGAGTGTCTCCTATAGGTAATTATTTTTTGGGGAAAACTCTACCCGGTTAGTGTTAGGCCTATCCGAATTATTTGGGGCCTACACGGTTTTATATACCCATATTAATAAATAAGAGGTGTTTAAATTTGGATGAAATACTAAATTATCCTCTATAAAAATTTAATATTACAGACTAAAAGTAAAACTAATTACTCTAGCATATCCATAAGAAACGATTCTTATTCTTCTCTTCTTCTTCTCCTTCTTTTCTATTTCAAACTAAAACATCGCCGATAATCGACGATTCAAAAAATGATTAATCTTTTAATTTTTCTATATAATGAAAATGTCAAAACGAGTAAAGCATCTCACTGGAGCAATTCTACCTAGTGGAAGCAATCAACAATTTGCACAAGCAATTAAACATAAACAATCAAGGAAGAAAACGGTTACGGGTGAGGAAGACGAAGAAACTCTCAGCTCGATACAACAAATAGCTCGAATTAGGTACTTTTCTATCTTCTCATTACTCTAAATTAGGTTTCAATCACATGTCCATACTCAAAAATTGAAAATTTCTATTTCTGGGTTTTCTTTGAAATCAGAATCGTTTGATGTTCATGTACAGATCCAACGATTCCCATTTGAATCGGGCGATGTTCATGCCCCCGTCGACCGATTCCGAAGTAACTGAAAAGTCAGGAAGAACATCGACCCAGAATCGTTCGATGTGGACATTCCTATCGAACGATTCTGGGTCGAGAAGAAACTGCACATTTCTCAGAATCGTTCGATGTGGATATTCCTATCCAACGATTCTGGGTCGAGAAGAAACTGCACATTTCTCAGAATCGTTCGATATGGACATTCCTATCAAACGATTCTGGGTCGAGAAAACGTCCAATGTTTTTGTTGGGTTTTATCCTAGAATCGTTGGATATGAACACCAACATCGAACGATTCTGAAGTGTATCATGCTAGGAATCGTTCGATGTGGATGTATCGTGATGGCCGATTCTACTATTGGAATTCTTAAATTCACTTGAATTCGATTGTTGATTATCGTATGTTGTCGTACTCTTTAGGATAAGGGAAAGGGAACGAAACCGGAAAAGTGAGCGAAGAAAAAACAT
Organism: Papaver californicum; assembly: GCA_023531435.1. NCBI lineage: Eukaryota > Viridiplantae > Streptophyta > Magnoliopsida > Ranunculales > Papaveraceae > Papaver > Papaver californicum. The sequence continues at coordinate 1,258,382 of JAJJMC010018473.1, read as the reverse complement.
GATCTTGCTTCTCCTGAGAGTTTGGGACCTCGTCAAAAGGACGGTAAGAACTTGGAGGCTAACCTACCATAGGGGTTTGAAGGACAAAGCTAAAGCGGTCTTCATCAATAAACCAACTGAAATGGAGCACCAAAGAGAAGAAGATTTTTCGTCTTCTAATACAGAATATGATAGAGTTGAAAGTAAAGAGGAAAGTGATAAGGAAGACAGCGAAATCCATGACGGAGAAGAACGAGGAGGTGGAGCATGACCACGACAACCAAAATAACAACAAGGAGATAAAGATGCATCGCCAGGAATGAAGAAAAAATGAGCATACTTGCCAAAGCCTGAGATGTTGTTAAGTCGCCGTCACAATGAGGCCACTCATGGGTTATCGGGTGACGGAGGAGAGTTGTTATTGGGGTACGAGCATGGTTGGGATGCTAAGATTTGTGCAACCATGGTAAGTATCTCAACTTTATTATATATATCGTCTACTTTTATTTAAGCTTAATGCACTTTCTAATTTGTCGTGATATCTCATTTAGGATCACATCGATGTCGTGCATATTTCAAAACAATAATCGTCAATCAACAAAATGCAGTTATGGCCACTGGATGGAGAATAACTTGAAGTCAGACGGATCGTCGAACAAACGGGGTTGATGTATGTAGTCAAGAACTCTGTGGTTTGGTATAACAAGGCCCTTGTTTCTGCCTTCCTCGAGAGATAGTACGTGGAAACGGATACTCTGCATCTTTCGTTTAGGGAAATGACAATAACCCCAAACGATGTGAAGTTGATCACGGGTCTGAGCGTATGAGATAAAGTCGTGAGGGGGCCCAACTACGCGAATGAGGTTAGTCGGAAGGGCATCTACAAGTTCACCTCTAAAGTGTTTGGTTCGGATGCAGACAAGACAACGAGAGAGATGACGGTGGTTTGGGAAAAAATAAAGAATATTCCATCTCGGCCACCTGATGATAGAGTTCTCGGGAACAAAGGATCTTAATAAAAGAGGTCAACTGATCGAGCACCGTATCACTGCTACATCTACCGCATATATTTTTTACATCTTTGGATCTGTTATCTTCTTTGATGTTTTCGGTTCTTGGGTGAACGCCAACTACATCCAGTTAGTGGAACCATTGGACAAAGTCCCCGAGTACTCTTAGGGAAGTGGTTTCCTTGCATACTTATTGAGTGATATGAGAAAGTGTACGGGTAGACATGACCCAAGTCGGATGGAATGTGTCTCTTTTCCAGGTAATTCAAAGGGTATAGTTATGGAGCTTTGTTTGTCTTACTATTCCTAGTCTCACCTATATTCCTACGCTGATGCAGGTGTAGATATACTTGCACTTCCCAAAGTTTGTTGAGAGGGCCAGTGTGAAAGGAAATTGGGACCGTGAGTATTTTGGAAACAAATACTCATTTAACGTTAAGATGAAGAGTCAAGAGAAGGACCTCCTTGATATGAGGCAGTAACTGGACAATTTGACGACGACGGATGTTGTCTTTAACTCTTACAAGAAAGCATTTGCGGAAGGAAATATGGTTGGGTGCCACGAACAACTTTACCATGGACCTCTGTATCACCCCATGTAATATACAACCCGACAAGAGTGGCAATGCAATATGGTGTTATGCAGAAGATCCCTGACGCAGTCAAATACAAATTTGACATGGCTAAATGTAATTCCCTTGATAACGATATTGAGGTTGTCCACCATCCTTCACCAACTCAGGTTGTTTGGGAGAATAGGGAGGCTAACGTATGTGGAATGGGTAGGCCTGCGAAATCAGATGTTGAAGCCATCCCGGGGTATATGTCGTGGTACTTCAACGTTTCTCACACTCATGTGATACGAATAGATGAGAGGCCCTTGATAAAGGACCGGGATAGAGCTCGCATATTTTGGTATGTGTTGTGGTATCTTATTATATGCTAAGAGGGTTTAACATGAATTGTAATTTGTTTGTTGTTTGAAGTGAAAACAGAGATGACGGATCACGTAAATGATTAACAAAGCAAAAATATGTATCGGGAAAGGAGAACATGTTGTGGCAAACCAAGCGAAGATTGAAGAATACCAGGCTCTTGAAGATGAACAAGCTGGTGCTAGGTTTAGGGAAGATGAACAAGCCGGTGCCAACAAAAAAACCAAAAATAAGAAAGGCTGCTCGGGGTGAATCAAGCAATGGACAAGGCAGAGATGAATAACAAGGACATGCCAAACGAGGTCGAGGTGGTCGTGGTCGTGGGGAAGGCGGTGATGTGGTTGAATGAATGCATTCTTGTTTTCCAAACTTATGTCTTTCACTTTGGATAATTACATCTTCAACTTTGGATAATTATGTCTTTAACTTATGTTTGTCGTTCGAATTTAAACATATTAGGTTTATTATGCTATGAAAGAAAGAATTTAGTTAATTGGTTTTCAAATCATTGTGTTGGGAAGCTGTTTTTAAAAAATAATAGTTCGATGTGGATAGCCATATCGAACGATTCTGAATTTTGTGAGAAACTACAAGTTTGAAATTGTTGCGAATGCAAACATTTATCAAACGATTGTGAAGAAAAATCCCAAAATTTTGCTAGGGATTCAGAATCGGTGGATGTATTCTTTCATATAAAATGATTCTAGAGACTTATCGGGAAATCCAATTTTGTGGTTGTTTTTTAGCCTAGAATCGTTTCATAAGGATCAATTTATCGAACGATTCTAGGTCCTGAGAGAATCACAATTTTTTGTTGCTTTTTAAGGATAAATTCGTTCGATGTGGACATCAATATCCAACGATTCTAGGCAGTGAAAAAGCCAATTTTTCAACTATGTTTTTAGCCTTGAATCGTTCGATGTGGACATCCATATCGAACGATTCCATAGGCCTGAGAAAAAGACATTTTATGTTGCTTTTTTACGATAAAATCGTTGGATGTGAACATCCATGTCGAACGGTTCTGGGGGAAAAAAAGGTAATTTTTCTTGTTGTTTTTATCCTAGAATCGTTCGATGTGGACATATTTATTGACCGATTATAGCAAGCCTAGTTTTTATCATTTTCGATAATACAGAATCTTTTGATGTGAACTTATATATCAAACGATTCATACAGAGTATTTCACATACATTTTGAGTTTTTCGAAAGAAAAAAATAATCGTTGGGTCTTCCTCTATGTAAGAAGGACCTCTATCCCAGACCCAATTTTCCCCAAATTTACACCTTTTACTCACTCCCACTTCATCCACTACTCAAATGGAGCCTGGAAAATGGCATGGGAACCGAAAGAAGATTTGGAGCTCGTCAAGTCGTTCATTCCCTTCTTATGCGAACGTCCGTACGAAAGTTACTCGATGTTTTGGAAGACAATTAAAGAATTCTTTAATTCTTCTATGAGCGTACCAGGAATCCTAAACATCGCAAATGGGTAGACCTAGCGTTTAGATTCGACTACATCAAAAGAAAAATACGAGAGTTCCGTAAAATTAGAAGAATGGTCGTCGGGCATCATCCCCAAGCTTCTCAAAGCAAGAAAGTGGGTAATTTCGGGATGTTTTGATATACACATTTTTATGTCTAATTTGTCCTTAATTATCTATTTTGTTAATGCTCAATTTGGTACTTATTGTATTACTTTATGTGTTTGTAGGTATTTTTGGGAAATAAACATTTGTGGAAAAATTAGATCAAAAAGTTGATAAAGGCACCCCCAGAGGAAATTACTAAAGGCACCCACAAAATGTGATAAAGGCACCCCACTTTTGGATTAGGGGCACCCCCCTCTTCATAGTTCAAAGAGTGAAAAAAGGCGGGAACACATTCTTACGCGTGAGGATGTTTCAGAATTACTTGAAAGAGATTTTTAAGGGAACTAAAAGAAGATTTCGATATATCTAAGTGAAGAAACAATCCGTACTTGGTTAAACACGTCAAACATAGTGTTTTACGCCGGAGAAAAAGGTTGGAAACTCACGTGAACGGCCAGAAAAAAAGTTTCACCCTGATTCGGATTTACATGAATCTGATTTTGTTTTGGATTGTGTTTTGGGTCCTTATCGAGTTAGGAGGAGTTGTTAGGGTTTACTAAACCTATAAATAACAAAGAGGAGGAAGAAAAATAAAGTCGGGAGGCTCGGGAAGAAAAAAAGGAAAAAAAGAGAACCGTTGTTGCTGAACGTGAAGAACAAGGATACGGCGACGATTTCTTCAACTGAACAACAACGTTTATCTTCAGCTTTGCAACGTTTATCTTCAGCTGCAACGTTTTTTTCAACCCATCAACAACGTTTATCTTCAGCTTGTAACATTTATCTTCAAGCTCCATTGCAACAATTAATCTGTAACGCCCACAAAACGTTGTAGATTTCCTGTTTTATTATTTTTAACTTCTTTTCTTCTTCTCAAGCACTTTTGAGCCATGTACCAATCTTTTGAGAGTGTTTTGAGCATGATGAGCTAAACCCAACCACTTGGACAATGGAGGAAGCCATATTTCATGAATGAATAATAACTATTTTTGTTTCTTAATGACTTTTGCATTGATTTTCAATTGATTTATGATCTTTCTTAATTAGTTGTGATTTTGTTTGATGGTGTATGCTGGGACTTAAGCAGTTAATGTTTTAGAAATATACTTTTGGCAAAGAAACAGAGTAAATAAAAGAGCTATGATTGTTAAAGAATCATTGTAGAAATCATTAAAAAGTGATTTTGGTGGAATCTTGAGTTCTAGTTCTTCCCAATACTGTTAAAATCTTTTACTTATTTTCTAGTTTAAATCAAAATTAGGTCTAAAACGAATCTTCACAAGTCTCAGCGAACAAACTATTTTTACCACTTTTCTGAAACGATCATGTTTATCCCTATCTCATCGTTTGATGTTTGCATACTGACGTGTAATTGATTTAATTTAAGGTCGAACGATTTCATAGCATATGGCGAATACAAAATGAGGATACAGTGTTCATGCACGCGAGGGAATACACTATGTTGAACAAACGTGCTTGAAGGTTCATTAACGATATATTAATGTGCAAGCTTCAAGAATATGCGTACATTCTATCAACGTGTTGAATACACCGTGTTGAACAAACTATTCTATCAACCTGGATCAAATCATCCTCTATCACATTAGAATTCTCTAAGAGTCTATCATCTTCGTCAGAGACTATTGTCTTCGAATCGTTAGACTCTAAATCACTAGTCTCAGGACAAACTCGTTCCTCTAAACCATTATCGGCTTCAAAACAAGAAAATTCTACATCTTCTAAAACAGTGGTTTCTCTAGTCAAATCCTCTTCCTTTTGAATAGATGAATAATCATTAAAATTATTTGGATTTGAAACATAAATAACATTATCACCATGAAGCATAATTGGAGTGAAAACTTCTTGATCACTCTGCCTGTATATTTCAAGTTCCTCACCAATACTATCTTCATCATCATAATAATATGAAGATGTTTGAACCTCGTCTAAATAAGTAGTGTTACCAATTCTCTCCTCGTCCTCTTGACTAGGTGAATAATTATCAAGGGTATCACTATATTGGAAATTAAGATCATTTTGAGCAATATTATTATTCACACTTAATACAAACCTATTTTTATCCAAAGTCATCTTCTTTATGATTCTTCTTGTATCCTCAGTCAACTCCTTGATGGAATTCTCTATAGAAACAACTACATCATAAGGATTGCTAGATCGCAACTGCTCGTGTGATTCTTCCAGAGGCATAATAGGTTCATTATAAGTATTGGATTGCACATGCTTTAGGGCATCCCTCCAAGACAAAGAACTCGAATTTTGCTCATTTTCATGTTCATAAGACGAGTGTATGTACGAATAGTAATTGGGATCACCTTGGTATGAACCATAACCTTCAAAAGGTTGGTAGTGGTCCCAATTACTATCCACACTATGGTCATAGTAAGGGTAATGCCCGTTTTGAAACTCTGTCGAATATTTATTGTATTGGCTATCGTAATACCAGTTCGAAATTTTCTAACAAAAAATTCCTAATAAGTTTACAAAAAAGTCTAAGAAAATAAATCCTAATAGGAAGGGGTTCTAAAAATACACAAACAAGGCCGACTCAACCAAATCAAACCTACTGAATCTAGCAAACAAAAAGCATGATGGCTCCACTTAGATTGTTTTTAGACCAGCTTATATTCTTCCAAAAGGCAACTAGTTACAGTTTTAGCGAATCTCTCAGAACGATCTGAATTAGATTAAGTCGAATAGAAACAGGATAAGCTCTAAGGAGCTTGATAACCCTGCCTCTAATCAACTTAAAATAATCTTCCTGAACTTTAAGTTAGGCTAACAAAGTAACCAATACAGTCCTTTTGAATGGTTTTCCAATAAACTCGTTACCCTATATGTCTCTTTCTAGTCAAATTTTAGGCTTAGCTTCGCGTTAGGTAACGTGTTCCTAAGGCGGGCAAGAAGGAAACGGTGATGAAATCCGAGTCCTTATCTTCTATGGCCAGTCCTTGCCCTTTACTAGAAAATAAATTTGTATTCTGGGGATTCGTGGGTTGATCGAGTCTTACCTCCCGTACCAGACGGGGGATAAATCGGTTGTAGTCGACTCGAGCCACCAACTCCTGTGTCAGTGTACGAACCCGAGGGGCCGAAACAATATCGTAATTGTCGTCCTTCCCTGTTACAGTTTATATTTAAATACTCTTCCGCAGGGTTTAAAAATTAATAATAAAGTTCAAAAGTTCAAAGTTCGAAGTCCAAAAATAAGAAAAAAAATATAAAAATACCTAAAATAATTACAAAAATAATAAGAATTTCCTAATACAGTTTTCTATTAAGAAAATAAAAATCCTAAAAAAAATAACTAAAAAAATAAAATCTTGTCTTCTTTTTCCGTTCTTTTCGATTTGTCTTTGACTCCAAGTCTTTAATCAATCAATATAATCTTTAGCTCCAATTTCTTTTTGATCCAAAACCTGTAATACAAAGAAAATACCCAAAAACATAAAATAGAACAAATAAAGATAAAAAATAAAATAAAAATCTAACTAAACTAATTAACCTAAAAAAATCTAAAAAAAATTCAACAAACAAGTCGGCGTCGGCGACGCCAAAAACTGATGGTGTTGTAAATAGTGGTAAATAATGGTTCGTTCAAGACTTGTGAAGATTTGTTTTTAAACCTTATTTATAAGGCTAAAAAACAGCAAATAAAAGATATTAACAAAATTACAAGGGACTGGGACTCAAATTCCACTATTTTCCAAATTTTAAAGTGATTTAATTCAATAATTATAATTATGCAATTTTTACATTTAATTTGATTCTAAAATATTGCAACAAGTAGATTTTTAAAACAACAATTGTATAACAAAAGCATGGAACATCTATAACCTAGGTCAAGCATGTACCATATAACGAAATCACAAATGTTTAATAAAAATCAATAAATCAATTTTTAACCAAGGCAAATAATCATAAAAGAATTGCACAAATTAATTAAATAAATATTACCACATAATTTTTGAAAAAAATAGCTTCCTCCGTCGCCCAGTGATGGGGTTTAGCTCCTCATGTTGAAAACACTCTCAAAATACTCATTCATTGCTCAAAATGGTGTTTACAAATGGTAAAAAAGAGCGAAAATAACTAAAACAACGAGTTTGCAACGTTTATAAGCGTTACAGACTCACTGTTACAGAAGAAAAAGTGTTTCCCTGAAGATAAATGTTGCAAATGAAGATAAATGTTGCAAAGTTAAAAGCTTTAGCAACAGAATCCTCAACCTTTGGCCATGGAAACTTCAAACTTTTTGCAATAAAATCTTCATTTTCTTCATCATGATCATGAGCAGATTTTTTCTGGATTTTTGATTTTGTG
>JAJJMC010018473.1:1181308-1250425 GCA_023531435.1 Papaver californicum | reverse complement strand
CCCACACACACACACACACACACACACAAACTCTTATGTTCGACCCTGTATTTATATCATAACACCCTTCAACCTTCAAATCTTCTCGAATCTTCCCAAAATTCAATGAATATTTCACGAGAATATTTTCTCTTTAATTCTCGGTCTGATTCGATTATGTGTTGATTCCTTCCCACAGCAAGAGAAAATATCTTGTTATGCCAAATCCAAAGTAGATATTATCTCCTTTTACTACATAGATTCGTATAAGCCGAGAATATATCTTTCCTCCCTGTATTTTCTTCGTGAGATAAACATGACCGAGTTTTGATCTGATTTTGCGTGATTTTGTTCCGTGTACAACGTGTTATTAAGGCAAGAAAATCTCTTGTCTTAAAACCTAAAATTTCTCAATAAATCACGTTCAGAAGTTTCTCATATTGAGAAAGAGTTGTTCCCGCCAAAATTTCATTTGTATTTGAATTTTGAAAATAAAGGGTGTGCCCTTATCCAAAGTACAGATGCCTTTATCAATTTTGAGGGTGGTGCCCTTATCCAAAATGAGGGTGCTTTAGTAATTTTTCCTCAGGGGGTCCAAAAATCACTTTTCGAGCCAATTTTTTCACAAGAGTTTATTTCTCCAAAAAATACCTACAAAGACATAAAAACCATAATAAGTACAAATCAAGTACCAACAATACATATAATTGAGATCAAATCAGACATAAAAATATATCTATTAGTATTTCTAGCTCATTTTTCTTTTTTCCTTTATTACAAACCCCCACCATTAAGATACTTTATATCTAAAACACATAATTAGTTTTAGAATAACTATTTTACTAAACTAACCTTTCATCTTCTCAAATAGTTTATTTCTTATTTTTTAAAAAGAATTCCATATTTTATCGACGGTGAGGACGGTTAAATTCCAAAAATACAGAAAAATTCAAATAATTATACTTTCATAGTTTATCACGTCCGTCTTCATTTTCTTCTTCTTTGAGCTAAAATAAATAAATAGCTCTTCTATTATCTCCGGTTACACCTTAGGTACTTCGGGATCAAAATCAAAGGTAATCTTGTAATGTATCAATTCAAAACATGAAATCATCATCACTGTTACTATTGATGTCCTTGTTAGAAATAAAAAAATCAAATAATCAACCATGCATGTTCTTATTTTGTGTAATAAATGTTGTTTCGATGGTTTATGTATGATTGGGAACAAATGATATAACTCTTATTATTGTGCTATATGCTGCAAAGGAAGACGGTGATTGACTTGATGTTGAAAGATATTTTAAAAAAATTTATGATCGGTTTAGTTCATGTGATAAAAGTTGTAATCATATAAGTATGATCGAGTTAGTTCGTCTGCTAATTATTGTTGCTGATGTCCTTAGAAATTAAAAGCTACAAATAGTCAGTCGTGCATGATGCTTTGTTGTGTGATAAGGGTTGTTTTCATGTTTTTTAATCAATATCTCCATAAAAAAATCAATATGTAACAAGTCCCTAGTGTTTCTTTGACTGTTGTTTTTTGAGTTACAAAAACCATTTAAAAAAAATAATTACATTTATCACTTGGTTTTGTATTCTAGTTATTTGCTACGACAACTATTATCACCATTGAAGAATTACTCATGCTGTAATCACATATGTTTCTTGCTCCCATCGGTATATATTTTACTTGTTTTTAAAACAATTCAAAAAATGGATTAAGTCAAACATGTTTGTTGGTTTGGAGTGAAGAAATTTCGAAAGAAATACATCCATAGTTACCATTTTTGTCCTGACTTTGTAGTCAGTCATTGAATCACTTATTGTTTGTTTTCATGTTTTAAATTTACAGTTTATGTGCAACCAAAGAATGCAGATTTGCAGTTTTCACCTTTTCCTAAATGTGAAAAATATAGATTTCTCATTTTATCGTTGTGAAAGGTACAATATACACCTTTGATAGTGAGAACTGTAATTTTCATATGGTTTAGTCTTAAACAATAATTTTCACTAGCAATACCTCAACTCGCAGTTGGTGAAAACTGCAATTCTCGCATGTTTTAGTTGTGATAATTGTAAATTTCACCGGTTATACCTATATGTTTTAGAAAACTTGTTGGTTATACCTCTGTGTTTTAAACAACTTGTTTTTACCTCTTTAATAATACTTTTTTTAAAACAGGTTTATGTGCAACCAAAGAATACAGCTTGTATTCAAACTTCACGTACATGGCTTCATCATAAGTTTACCGGTAGGTGTGCAAGAGTTATTCATAATACGGGTCTGGTCGCACATTGATAGATGCAAGGCAGTACTCCCATCATGATGAACATCTTCAAGGAAAGCTAAAAGCATGCAGCTATGTGTTGTGGAGTTGTTACAACTGTGATATTTCTCGTTGGTTTCCTAAACCTAATTGCAATTGTTACACCACTTGTTAATAGTTAGAAGTACAACTATATATTATAGTGGGATGAAAACATTATCAAGTGGTCCACTAATTAGTGAAGTCCTGGAATCTTCTCTTTTCAACTTAAAAACATAATTCCTGTGGACAAATCCTTAATAATAAACCCAACTAAAAATCTTTTAAATAACTATCCTCAAAAGCTCCCATAAATTAATCCTTAAAAAAATTATACTCTTCTAAAATAATTCCCCTCCTGTTATAGTATAACTAGAATATAAAAAAACAGAAAAATAAAGACTCTTATTCATTAAAGATAAGTTACATATTACATAGGTTTAAGCCTTTATATATAGGCTATAAGGTAAACCCTGGTTATATCTATATGGGACCCACACATATGGGCCTAAGGACCTACAACACTTCCCCTTGTGCGGTTCAATATTAGTGTTTTATATGTAGTGCTTCACATATACTTCTTCATATGTAGTTCTTCAAATGTAGTTTTCTCCTCGATGATCATCTTGTCTAAGTCAGTTGTCTCATTAAAATCTCATCAGGAAAATCCATAAGGACAATACCTGAACTAAGGAAAAAGAGTACAATATTAAAAAAACTTTGAACAATGTTGGACTCGTATATGTTTCCTCGTTAAAACCTTGACAAGGGAAAAACCTAGTGGGATAAAACCTTGACGAAGGGAAAAGAGTACAACGCAATAGTCCATAAGTATGTCTTTGCCGAATACCCATATGTAGTATCCTTTCTATGTCTCGTGGGTGATTGGTGAAAACCCATTATTGTTGTGTAATAATATATCACTACTACTAGTTGACTTGTGCTGAAAACTGTTGTGATACTCCTCGCTTTGTTGTGTTGATTCTGAAAGTGGTTTTCGCTTGACAAACTATCGTGTTTCATTTCTTCGATTCCGATATTGTTCAGCAATATCAATGCGATCTTTGAGTCTTCAGCATATACCTGATATAGTTGTTGTTGTCTCACTAAAAACCTTGTCGAGTAACAAAAACCCTGCGGAAAAAAATAATCTCGATCGAAGGGAAAAAGAGTACAAGAAAACTTCACATTTCGAAGTAAAATATGTCGACATCATATTGGATCCTCCCCCTGATGTCGGCATCTCCCCCTGATTTCGTTCAGATGTGTTTCCAAACAGTTCCTTTAGTCATGTTCTTTCCGAAAGTGAATATAGGTTATGACTTAGTAAATATGTGATAGGTGCATAATTCACACATATAAAGTAGTTTTTCCTGACCCTTATGTGCTATATTTGAGTGAATTATTAGGTATTTTGATTACTTTCGAAGTTTAGTCGCCTTTTCAGGTTACAGTTCAGAAACCCGCAGAATGGAGCATAAGAGCTAGAATCACCGAGGAGCCAGTGAAACTCTGCTTAAAATAGGCCTTTCACATACCAAAGTGTAGGTAATTGAAGTACAAAGCCAATGGTGAAAGAATGAAGTCATTCTGATCAAAATTGAGGAAGATATGGGCAAAGCCCCGAAGTGGCTTATTTGGCCTACGCAGCCAGCGGCCAGGCGCAAGTGCGGCTGAAGCATGTTTCGGTAATGTGCTAAGTCATGATTTGAAGGGCTAGAATGGTTTGATGGGCTAGTGGATAGCCTTGGTGGATTATTAGCTATGTTTTGGACATCATATGGGTTTAGGAAAGGATTTGGAGCTGATATACCTTGTTGGAGTGAAATATGGATACTTAGCACATTTCCTAGTTCTACTAGGATTGGCTAAGTGGCTAACTCGAATTCCACATGAAGAAATTAGTCCTTTCTCGTGGGAAGCCTATTTTATGGGTAGATATAACATATAATGAAGTTCCAATGGTTTATTGGAGGTCAGGTTCATCATCAAAGGCTCTAGCAACCAAGTTAGCCACAAGTTGGCTACGTAAGGAGAGTTTGAGACAAACTAGGATTCCAAAGGCTGTTCACGCAAGGATTTTAGGGATTAAAGGACATATAAATACCAAAGTATCCAGGAGTTTTAGAGAGGATATACACGGTGAAACACAGCAGCAACAAGAGGAAGAAGACAGCAAGGGAAAAGGGGCGCTGGCCACTTTTCATACAGGCGATTCTGCTCAATCGTTCATCGCAATTCTTTCGGGTTTGATTTAATTTATCTCTTGATTGTTTTCCATGGGTTTTGAGAAACCCATGATGAGCTAAACCCTTCTATATTGGTTAGGGATGTAATCTAATGTTTGAAGACATGTTTATCAATTGAATGGCGCATATTCCATGATTTCATGCTGTTTTTAATATCGTTCATGTTCTACTGCTTATAATAACATATGATTGATTGCTGATTTATTTGAGTTCGAAATCAGGTAAATAAGTATTGATATCTACAACTAAACTGGAGTTCTGAGAGTCGATTCTGTCGAGGGACTCCGGTCATAAGTAGTATAGCATATTTGTTAACAATACTTAAAATTGCCATGCGAATATGTGTAGAAGCTTGACCTAGGCTAAATCCTGTGGAGGTACTCACTTGGGTTGTTTAGATTAACCTCAACTCACAAAGACCATAGCTATCATTGGATTAAACTCGAGTGGAGGTACTCACTCAGGTTGTCTGGTGCTAAGAATTCAAAGGGTGGAGGTACTCATTCTTTGATGATATTAGGAGTTTTGCCGAAGTAGACGAGATAACTGGCTACTTTAGGGTTCTTGGTATTACTAATGCATGATTGATTGGGTATGCTTTGATTGATAACATGTTGGATGACTGAAGATGAAACCTCTAACCAATGCTTTCTCTCTTATTTCACAACCTTAATCACTTGTGTTTTTACTTATTTGCTTTAGTTTAATTTAGCTTGAAACACGATTAAAACCCCCTTTGCTACTTACTTACGTGACTGAAAATACATATATATTGCTGCCTCCTTGTGGGAACGAACTTGTTCTTACTCCTATACTTCATTATATTTTTAGAAAATAAGAATTCGATTATTTTGGTTGATTTCGACACGACCAATATGTCAGTCATATCTCCCCCTAATTACATTTGTTGGAGAAAAGATTATTGTACCTTCATAATCAATAACTTTTAGATTGTATTTTCTTTAGCAGTTCTTTTTATATCTTTGTATGGATAAAGCAAAATCATGGCAATGGTTCCTTTTAAGTATATGGTTACATTCATTATACCATTCCAAAAACGTTGCGTCAGCGCTAAGCTACTTTTTCTTAACAGAAAGATAACGAGATGGCTCCACGTGCTCTGATTCATTATTTAGATTATGATCCAGGAGCAATACCAAAGTGTTTCAAAGAAGAGTTACCTTGACGTAGGTCTGCCTCTGGCCTAGATCAACCTAAGTTAAATGGAGTCTCTATCGCTCTGCTCAAAGAGTCAAATATGAAACTTCATACACCTTAAAGTTCATATTACGAAAAGATATTTTTTTGAGGTCCTTATACTCATTATGCCTAGCATTGAATGGGCTGTGTATTCACCTTATCAATTATCGAATCAATGATGGGTTCTATATCTATCTAACAAGTTCACTGAGGATGAAATATTTTGTCGAGTACATTATGATAAGTACGACAATGCGTCTTTTGCACTTGCATAGGGGAATTTCATCTCCCTACACATCCTCGTTATCTTTCTTTAGACAAAATGTTCATTTACCTACATATGAACCTCAACTACTCATGGGAGTGCTAGAAGGATGCATATGCTTGTTAAATTTCCTGATAACTTTGGACATATGCAAACTGGTGGTATAATACACCACAAGCTCGGTGTTCGATCGATCTTTTCCCAGATTTTTCATCTCAAATTAGGATTTCAAGCAGCTTGTAAAATCTCTTATTTCATCAAGAGCACATATAATGTCCATATTATTAACATAGATAACTACAATTCCAAATCATGAACTTTTCTTTGTGAGTATGCATAGAGCAATACCTTATTTGTATATCCCTTCCCAATCAAATAGTCACTTGGACGGGTATACCAAATCCGCCAGATTATTACAATCCATAAGTGAGTGTTCCAATCTATTGTAAATGCACTCCGTGGTTTAGAGTCATTTGATTTGGGCGACAAAAGGTTATCAGACACTTTTGTAAATATCTTTATTCTTAATCCGTATAGAGATATGTAATAACCACATATAAATATTGCATTTCAAGTTCTTTTGAAACTACCAAGCTAACTAAGTAGTAAAACGTTGAAAAGTTCATTACAACAAAGTAAATAATTCCACGAATTTGTGAAACCTCGCGCCACAAGGCGAGTCTTTATACTTTAAGACTTCATTCTTCTCACTGCGCTTTCTGACAAATAATCATGTATTTCTCATAGGCTTTACACTTGGTTGGTTAGCACTATCACACCAAATGTCGGTATATTTGTCAAAGAACCAAGTTATACCTGGATTGTGTAGGCCAAATATTCTCTGGTTGATATTAAGCAACAAGGAGCATGGTTCGATCTTGGCGTGCTCTATTTATTTGAGCAATTGTAAATGAACATAATCATCAATATGCTCGCATGATCTTTCCATTGACTCATGCATATTCCTATAATCCATTGGGATTTTATTATTCTTTGGAATCATTAAACTTCGGAGCGTCCTCCAATTTGATTCATGGACATAATCAGAGACAATCTAATGAGATGATTTCATTGATGATATGAATTAGGTTATGCCTTACTCACCTACTTCCTTTCTAGGTGAGTATTGATCAAACCTATTGGTGTCTCCATATTCCTTTATGAAGTCACGACCTCAACTACACTTCCACCAAGTGTAGTTGCAACATCTTAGTATATGGTATACCTCTTACTGAGGATTTCTAACCTCGCAGGCACATTTGCAGCTGGTATGTGTGATCTTGTCACTTTACTGATATAAGTGCACTTTCTGAAAATCAATTATTCTTTTCACTTCACATTTACATTTGTGGAGTACACGAATCAATATGAGACAGAGTGCGAACATACCACGACAGTTCATGTCGTTCCCTTAGAAAATCATTTTTCTTATCTCTCCCTAACGACGGAAGACTGTCTCATCAAAGTGACGATCCAAAAATTTAACGGTTAATAGATCTCCTGCCAAAGGTTTCAAAATACGGATGATTGTTGGAAATCCATATCCAACATTACTACTTAATCGTTTTAATGACCCGTTATAGTACGATATGGGGTCGTAATGGCACATATATAACACAACCAAAAATACGTAAGAATACAAATTTCAGCCTTATATCCAGGTACCAACTGGTATGCAGAAATGGTTGACTAATTATTGGTTCTAAAACGAATAAGTGAGGATGCCTATAATATTGTATATTCCACAAACAGTTATAGGAAGGTTGGTACACATAACCTATGCCTTAGACTCCATATATAACCTTTGATGGTAGCCTCTGCGAGACCATGTGGTATAAGATGTTCTACACTTTTCCTATTAAACATGCAATAATCATCAAGTTCTTTTGATGAAAGCTCTGTAGCATCAACAAGGGTAGTGAACCCTTAAATTCTGTAATATGTGCTAGGATTGTTTCAAAAACACATCATTTCTTGTGAAAAAATACTAATTCAACACTTCGAATCATCCACCAGAGCCATAAATCACTTGAATAGTCCGTATTCTGCATGGATATGTTCACAAATATCACCTTGTTTCTTTTGAAAGAACAGGTTGTTTACCATATGCATCTTAGGATGGTCTCAATCCTATTTACTAAAGAAAGAATTTGTAAAATGAGTGACATGTTTTATTACTTTAAAAGCATAATAAGAGGAGAGGTGGTGTTTCTAGTACTTTAGAAAGCGTTGATTGTGAGAGATGTTGTCACTTTGCATTCTTTCAATCTTTGTAATTCTCATTTTCTTGTTCACTCAAATAAAGGGATGTCCATTTGAGTTCTTTCAAAACAGAACATCATGTCACAACCAAAGTGTCTTTATGGTTATGTAAAAACCTGAATGAGTCAATCCACAATATTACATTGTCGGTGACGATCGATATGGATTCAATTTTCCAAGTATGAGTGACTTACAGTTCACTAGACTAATTGACTCATTATTTTCTATGAGATGTTATTCCTTTCACATTCATTATAGGTAATTTATAGATGCATTTCCATTCTCACGTGAGTTTCCATATGATAACCGTTTGAACGGATTTCGTAGGAAATTAACAAAGTTTGTTTAGTTCTTGGTTTTTACAGAGCTCATGTAACTTTTAATCCTTAGACCAATTACGAAACAAAGATTGAGCATTGCTTCGCTCGACTATTACTTATGATGATCCAATAATCGCATGGCACTATATAAGGAAACAATTTAACAAGTAATTGTATATTTCCTTAAGAGTTTCATGTAATAAGTGGTGTGACCTTATTACATAACAAAAGAAAATTTATCTTATTTACTTTAGAGTGTTACAGTTCATGAAAATGATATACTTTTCATCATAATGCACGAATGATCCTTATAACTCAGGTGCTTTAGAGTATATCTTAAATGCTCTACAGAGTATTTCAGTATCGTGGAAATGATATACTTTTCATTCCATAATAGGAGACAACAAATATAACTCTTACAAAAAAAAAATTCTTTATTTTAGCTACGAAATATCGGTTAAATTATCATGTAACCAATAGTCTAGGATCATATCATACAAAATTTAGAATCAAACTATACAAAATTCGATTGAATATAGATAGTAAAACAATCAATTTGGGTAAGTGTATTAACTGGGCAAAGTTCTTGTTGCCATTAAAGTGTGACGTCTAGGCTATAACCTTCTCCAAGGATATAGTGAGTTTATTTATTTTTCTTTAAACTCCTTATATATCTTGTAGTTGACTGCTACTATATAATACTCGCATTACAATGATTGTACCATTCTCAGTAAATGCTTATACCAAGGTTTCCAACTCTTATTGATATGAGTCAGAATCACATCTTTGCCCATATACTAAACAAAAAATTATATATTTTTCTACCATAATTTATGTGTTTCCTTTCACATGTTCCAGTATACCAACGTGGGTATGATTCAACACGTGTAACCCTTTGTTCTTCGGGGTTCTTTCCATATTTAACCTTGCTAAAAATAGCTTAAGTTGAGAAATTTTAATATCCCAACAATTGAGAAATTGCATATGCCTCTCAACGACTTAATTCAAGTTGAATAGCTTATTTCAACCTATATTGGTTCTTTAGTATAATATATGAAGTAGAAAAAATAAAAATGGAAAGATTTTTTTGACTCATGTCACCTTTTGTGAATTTCTTTCCACAAAAGCTAGACGTGCTAATTCGCTACATATCTTTGTTGAAGTTATTTACTTATTATGGTCTAACAAGTGGATTACATCCCATTGAACATTCAAATTTGGGGGGAAAATGAATGTTTCGACAAACTTCCTTCAGAGCATTTCATCGTTTGAAGTCAATATGTCGCCTTAAGAACGTATAAGTTATGCCTTCATCTTTTGAACAATTCATCGTCATTGGTTGAAGGTTTTTATGATGGAAATAAGGTCCTTGTGGATACAAATTACTTCCTTATCAGAGACTCTTTAATGGTTCTCAAGTACTTATGAGTCTAAAAGGTCAAATCCAAGTCGAGTTGGTTTAGTCAAAGGCCGGTCAACTATTTGATCAAGGCCCGGTCCATTGGGTTGACAAGTTTATGGTTAACAAATTTAATCATATATGGTCCATTTTATATGAAGTATTCAGGCCCATTGATAATAACCTTGAAACTATTAGCATATAGGCCCAAAGTATTTTGTTAACCCTAAAAATTGGAAATTTCATCATCCAACTGTAGTAATCGGTAAACACTCTTCCCAGTGTTGTCCGATTATGATGAAAATTTAAAAATGATACATAAATATATTACGCCAAACATACTAAAATTTTAATAGAATCCAACGGCTAGATAAAAATGTATTCATAACGCCGCATGACTGCCTCAGATTACGTTTCTGTAGACAGCTATAAAAATCACATATTTCTGCACACTTATCATGATTGTATCTCTATGAAAATTTTGCATACGATACATGATATTAACATATAATATATACTAAAATTTCAAGATAATCCAACGGCTAGAAACAAAATTATAAACGATGCCATAAAACTATTTCAAATTTCATTTCTCAAGAAAAATCTGGAAAGATCACATATTTTCGAGTACTTTACATGGTTGGATCTTTTTGAAATTTTTTATATGGTATATAAATTTGGGTTATAACATATACCATAATTTCAGAACAATCCAACGGTTGAAACTCCAAATATTAATTTATTATTACGTTGTTCAGAATTAAGCTTTTTCTGCACGAAAATTAATATCATTCACAGAGGTTTTTGGGATGGCATCATATTCTGATTTGTGTAAAATTTTAAAATAGTGTTTATAATGTAATTGGGTATAACATACTCAAAATTCATGCAAATCTAAAGGTGAAATCTCTATGTTTTGTAATCATACATCCGTGGAACCCTAGTATATACTATGAATACGAAAATATTTTGTTAAAGGGGAATACCTGATAATGCAACCATAATATGAAAACAATAAGATCAAAACCATACAAATCTTCAATAAGTAATCCATTACTGATTTCGATCGATTAGAAGATTGCGCAGTTGATAGAGTCGTGCTAATAACGTGTTATAGTATAACTAGAATATGGAAGAACAGAAGAACAAGAACTCTTATTCATTAGAGATAAGTTATATATTACATAGGTTTAAGCCTCTATATATAGGCTATGAGGTAAACCCTGGTTACATTTATATGGGTACAAGGCCCTACAACACCTCCCAAAAAAATTTCAATTATCACCATTGGAAACCATTGAAAATTCTTGTTTTCACATATTTGTAAAACTTCTGATACTGATAACTCCAGTATACTCACGTATTAGGATCGAAGAGATTAGTGAAAATTCTACTTTTCGTAAAAAGTTGAGACGTGAAAATTTTAATTTTCATTTGAAATAAACTGTGAAAATTTTAGTTTCCACAAAAAACGTGTGAAATTCGTTGTTATCACCCGTTGGGATAATTGCGATTATCATAACTAAACTATCGTTCGAATGAGCCAATAATGGGATTTTGCTATAAATGGGAAGCTTAAGATGCTCCGGGATGGAAATGAGGGAATGTCTACAATACCTGGGTTTAGTCAGATACAATTTGAGGGGTTTTGTAGGTTCATTGATCAGGGCTTGATGGAAGAACTTTATAAATTTCCAAAAATTGAAGATATAGATCAAGAAATTGAATTTCAATTATTTGTGGAAACTCATCAATTGGTAGAACCCTTGATAAAAGAAAGAGATGCTGTGTATGAATCATTGACATATTCTTCTGAATTATATGTACCTGCGGGATTAATTTGGAAAACCGGTAGGGATATACAAGAACAAACCATATTTATTGGAAACATTCCTCTAATGAATTCCCTGGGAACCTTTATAGTAAATGGAATATACAGAATTGTAATCAATCAAATATTGCAAAGCCCCGGTATTTATTACCGTTCAGAATTGGACCATAACGGAATTTCGGTCTATACCGCCACCATAATATCCGATTGGGGAGGAAGATCAGAATTAGAGATTGATCGAAAAGCAAGGATATGGGCTCGTGTGAGTCGGAAACAAAAAATATCTATTCTAGTTCTATCATCAGCTATGGGTTCGAATCATTAAATACAAAAAGATTTACTTGTATTAATCGCGATAGAGAATGTCATTAATATTCATTTACAAAATCGTTTATTAATCATGATCGAGATTTTTCTGTTTTAATCGCCATGGAGTTTATAAAGAAAAATAATTGAAAAGTAAAAGAAATTGTAACTAAGAAGAATAACTAAAATATGCCGGTGAAAATTCATCATTTTTTTCTTGAAATAATAACTCAGGCATTTAAGAAAGTTTATAAGGTATTTTGAGTGTTGAGTGAAGATGATTAGAGAAGGTAGGATTGGTGGATGGATCTAAAGAACAATCAATAACATAACGTTAGGAGGAGAACTAGAAGACATACGAATGATATGTTTCATCATGACCCAGATGAGATATTTAGATCACTTTTTGGTCAAACAGAGATGTTTCGAACTACTCATGTGCGCAGGACTATAAGACCAACTAGTCAATGACAAAAACATCTCCAGGAAAAAGGGTTTAATTTTATGATTCTTGTACAACTATTGGCCTATTGCCATTCTTGCTTTTATCTTTCTTTCACCGAGTCGGATTATGTATTGCAGAAGTAGTACGCGTATAAGATACCAAAAGTGATAGAAAATTCAAATATTTTTTGATGGAGAAATCGGTCTAATAACGGTGACGTTAAACAATTGGGAAGATATAAAAATAAAAAGATAGCCATAACCGATCTAAAATAATGGACAAAAACTAACTAATAGAAAGAATTGGCAAAAGAAAATTCTATGAAACTTGTTATAAAAATAAGAAGATAATTTATTTTTATTTATTTTGTTAATAATACGTATTTAATAAAGGTTAAATTTATCATCTAAAAATATGAAAATATACATTCATTCTAAAACTTATCATCTTAACCGTCTATCTTTGTATTTTGGACTATATATATAAGGGGTTTTCAATAAAGTGGCCAATTTTTCGAATTATAATTAATAAAATGGTCGTTTTTTGTGTCATTATATAAACTAGCCGAGTTTGACATTTTTCATCCCGTTTTTTCTAAAAAAATATGTAATGGCAGTTACTATCTGCGTGTCAGTTATCTAGTCCATTAAAAGACGTTTAAGTCCCTTAAATTGGCTGACTGGGTCCGAGTTAGATTAGTGAATCATTCTCGAGTCAACTTGTGACTCAGTGCACATGAAAAAAACTGGTTGTTGATATAACCATGTTCATATTCTTCCCAATTGATTCATCACCATTATCGATAAGGTACGAAAGTTCATCATCAAATGTTGATAGAAACAATTGTACAAATCAAAACAACACCCGATCAAAACATAAAACACATAAATTATTGTACCACATTCGGAAACAATAAGAGAGATCCCAAAAAAGTATGACTTAATTCTTAGATTACAGTGATTCAATATACTAAATACCCAAGTTCTCAAGTATTTGACAAGTACCTGAGATTGAATCATCGTTAACAAGTTATAATAAGAACGAAGACCAACTTGTAGTCACGAATCATAACTTTTTAATCCCGAAAAAACATCAATACATGCAATTGAACTTAATTACTGCCTACCCATACCTTGAATTAGACCCAAATAGAAATCAAGTTGTCCTTTACCAAATTGAAATTACCCCAACTGAACCCAATTGAACCCAAATCACTAATTAAACCCTAACATGTAAAACATAGAGAAAAACCCAAATAGAAATCGATTGTTCATTTTCTTCTTTGTAAAACTGTAACATGTTCTTCCCAAAATTGAAATCAACAACATCTCCATTAATGCACTGTAAAAAAATCTCAAACCCTAGATTTTTTTTGTTTTCTTAAATCATTCACCTAATTTAAACCCAACTGTTTCAGGGTAAAAACAAATATACTGCAAAATGGTACTTTCAGGTAGGTTCGAGAGATCAAAATCGAACAGGACGAGCCTAAACCAAGAAATGGTCATTCACGTCCTGCTTCGATCACAAAAATGTAAAATATTAGGTAGGTCTTAGGGGAGGAAAGCAAAGAAGTTTGAGAAATCTCAGTGTGATGAGTAATTGCAGTGTGTAGTTTAGAATGGATTATCTCTGGAATGAATCGCTAATTCTGTATATCTCGTCTCTTAGTTCTTTCTGTCTTTTATATTTCTGAAGAGACATACTGATTTCTCGTACGTGGTAAAAGTTACAGAAGAAGTGGATGAGTGACGATTATGGAGATTGTAGTGGAGTCATGGCCGAAAAATAGGGAGGACTTGTATGACCACTAATCCTCGTGCTCTCAACTGTCTTGTAATTGTCCCACTACTTGTTACTTTCTTGTTCATGGATGTGTTGCCACAACACAAGATTGCCGTAGACCGCCAGACCAATACCCCAATGAGAACCCCCCCATGTGTTGTATTTGATATCTCGTAGAATAATAGTGGAGTCGTGAACCACTACTATTTTGATTAGATTGAGTCAAGCCAAGTGACTTTCTAAGTGAATGAGGCAAGTTGCACAACTCACTGGATTGGTAACTAGACTGATCAGTGTCAAGTATGGTAAGTTTAATGATTATGTATTATCTTAGGAGTATCATGGTTGTTTTAATAGCCAGAAGTCAGCTTAGAAATATCAAGGCATAATACTGAAAGTATTTAAAGCCAATACTTTCTTAGCAAGAAGGCTTATTAGATAACCATATTAGGCTAGCATTGGTATTAGGTCAGTACTGAAAAAAATGCGCATTTCTAAGGTAAGCATCTAGCAAATCAAGGGATGAATTCTTAGTGCAAAGTAATATATCGCTAAGGAAGCTATCTAGCAAGGCTAGCGCTAGCTCCTTAGCACAAATATGCTAATGTGCTAGCTTCTTAGGCGCAAAAACTAATGTGTTAGCGTTTTGGGAGCAAGGCCAATGTGCTAGCTTCTAGCAATGAAGCTGTCTTTTTAGCCGCAAAGGCTAAGATGCTACTAGCCAAGGAGGCTATCTTTTTAGCCGCAAAGGCTAAGATGCTACTAGCTAAGGAGGCTAGCGCTTTCAGCACAAAGGCTAGGACGCTTCTAATGCCAAGGAAGTTAGCGCTTTTAGCGCAAAAGCTAGGACACTGCTAAACCAAGGAAGTTAGTGCTTTTAGCGCCAAACTAGGACGCTGCTAAGACAAGGAAGCTAGCGCCTTAAGGGCTACTATCCAAGGAGGCTAGCGCTTTCATCGCAAAGGCTAGGATGCTGCTAAATCAAGGAAACTGGCTTTCTAGCTCTTCTGATCAAGGAAGCTAGCGCTTCCAGCGCTAATGCGCTGCTAAGCTAAGAAGTTCGTGCTAGCCTGGCACTAATGCAGGAAAAAGCTAGGGTTATCCTAGCTCAGATGCACAATGCGTCTTTCGATTAATTGTTCCTTGCTTGTGGCGCGTTCAAGAGGAACATCACATAATTTCTGGCTTGTCTTTGAGCAAAACGCTAATAACGGTATATTTTAATCTCATTACAGTAATTTGTGATATGTTCTTTGCAAACAAAGTTTTAAATTAAAATGCATATTTGGGATTAAGCATTGGATATTTCCAGATTTGATAGATGTTATTGGAACATCGATGCACATTCAAGGAAAGTTCAAGTAATTCAGCTGTGGAATTTATGCGACTTGAGACTAGTTCGATATAGCATAAATATTGCCCATATTAAAGAAGCTACAAGATCAGTTTAGAATGCTTGTAGTTGTTTAGAGAAATTGTATTCTTAATTCGCTTCCGGAATATATAAGTAGAGATACAGTATTGCGTGTTTTTTTATAAAGCTAGGAATATGCGTATATTTATGCGCATATCCTTATATGTTCCTGCTGCTAGGCAGATGGAACATTTATAATTCTATCCCTTATCAAAAACTCACTATCTACGTTAAGTCCCCTGCTTAGTGAGGAACAATAATGTTTCATAATCGAATCATATATGCATAATCGAAATTTTAAGAGTATAAGAAGATATACTTAGCTTCCGGCTTCTATGTGCTAGGATAAGTGCCCCTTAGTATGAATACTGTCTGGGATTAGTAGGTTTCCACATTCTTGTTAGGAACGCTAGCTTTCCCCTTTTCTCTTAGTTTCCTAATCCAATTAGGAATCTCAAGAATAACACTTATATATATATACACATATGTGATTTTCCTTTTACCACTTCCTCTTATTTTCTTATATTTTTTTATCTGCGAACGAGTAAGGACTAAAGCCTTCTTTGTGTTTGTACTACTTATTGAAAACATTGTCATAAGTACGCGTTATTGGATGGAGACGCTTCTCTGAGCAAGCGTTGTTGATCAAGACGCTTCCTCGGGTACACTTCACGGCTAGGTCTTGCGTTCACTTCCCTGCTTCTGCGAGGTAAGTATTGATTGCTTCTATTGTTGTTTGCTCTATTATACGACCATTGATTTTTGTTATTCTCTTGCAACCCTACCTTATATAGTATCAACAAGAGTTGTTTATATATTTTTTTTTTGAAAACCATCAACTTAGGAAAACTAGGGTTTCAGGTTTTGCTTTGCCAGTATAAGAAGTCATGTAGTGTAGAGTCCTATTTCTGATGTAAAAGAAGACTTGAATCCATTGCAGATGACTAATAAGCATGATAATAACGCTGACACGTCCTCTAGTCAGAACATATGAGAAGTTTTTGATATTGTATTTCTTGAAAATGTACCTCATACTCGTGATAGGTTTTTTGAACATATTTCTGAAGAAGTCAGCATACCCCATGGATTTATTGGTAGTTTTATCCCAATTCTGAGAAGTGTGGTACTCCTCAGAGAGTTGCTCTTGAGAATGTTCCAAGACTTTGTTTGCAGAGAGGAGATGATGTGGCTTATTTTGTTGAGTTTAAGACACACCAAGTTCCTATGAAAAATGGGTAAGCTGGTGTAAAGCGATGTTGATTGATTCTTTAGTGATTAAGATTTTGAGGGATGCCCGAATACTTCATGCTTTAAGAATGTCTGAGAATTTACGGATTTTCAAGAATGTTAAAGGTCTTTTAACTTTTGCTTCGCGTTGGTGTGAACCAACCCATTTTGCTATATGCGCATCGGGTGAGCTAACGATAACTCCGAAAGATGTAGTTAGTTTGTTACAGCTCCCAATTGGTGGGACTCTTCCCGTTGAAAATTCTGCTGAAGAGAAATGAATGATTACAGCTCTAGGGAGGAAGATAGAAGAACTCCAGCAAAGGGTTGTTCGATGTGATGCACATTATATGAAGTGGATTGATTATTGGTGGAATGGTAAGGCTAGTGCTAAGGGTCTTGCTATTAGTGATCCTTTGAGCATAATAGCGTTTTCTGACACTCTATTTGTCTAGAGATGTGTTTAAAGACTTCCTTATTGGAAGATTGAAGCTCTCAATTATTCCTTTGGACGTAGCGCTTGCTGATGGTTAATATATCCCTCTTGGTATATTATTTCTTGGCTCTTTGTATTCTCATTTAGACTCTTGGGTTTATGAAGATAGATTCTTGTGTTCATACTGTATTTCTTCAAGCATGGTTATGGGAGCATTTCCCAAAATCCGCGTCTTTGGAAAAACCTCTGCATCTGAAGGGAGATATTGAATATACAAGGAATCATTGTTGGCATAAGAGAAGTCTAACCTCTGTAGATTTAGCTGATTTGATAGATATCTTGGATGAAGTAAATTTCAGGCCTTGGGATTCTGAGCACGAGCACATACTTCCACCAACTACTTTTGTTGGAGCGGTTGAGATGGTTCTCTGGTCAGGACCGAGGAGAAGGATTGATGCTTTTTCTTCTGGACAGAACGCATTCATGAATAGCTCCATCCCAGGTTACATCTTTGCTCTACGTTCAGAAGGTTATTCGGTGCATGCATACAACATTGATTGTGCGGCTCGTCAGATGAGTTTTGACTAAGAAGTGCCATGTGATCACGCTGCAACCCCTTATGTTAAAAAGTTGAAGGACAATTTAGATGTTTATCTTGTTGAGGGAATAAACATCCCTTTTGTTTTGTTGAGATAGGAAGCCCCGGGTATCATCTATGTACACACGCTTCTGGAATGAAAAAATGAGTCGCTTTAAAGAATTCATCTCATGACCTCCGGTAATGATGAGTGGGGACCCTTATAAGAAAGATAGAGCTTGCAGTTCTAATTTGAAAAGTTCAAATAAAGCTAAGCGTAAACTCATTATTGATGTAGCTCATTAGGTAACGGTATTTTCTTTAACTTCTTATGCTTTAAATATGGCTTTCATGATTCTTATTTTTATTCTTTTCAGCAGACGCGTGTCATTCGTCCTCGAGCGGATGCTACCTCTGATGTTGCTGATAGTCCCCAGCCTGTAAGGCAAGGGCCACATATGATTCTTCCTGGAAGCAAGGCTCGCTCCTATAATAATGTAAGTCTTCTGCTTGTTATTATCGATACTTCTGCATTTTTGTAAATTAAATATGCTTCATTGCCTTGTTGTAGCATGTGAGTGCAAACATTAGTGTTGACCCCATTGATGCTCCTGAGGCTTCGGGGGACACGACGAGTATAGAGGATGGACATGAATCTGAGAACGAGGAACTTGAAAAAGCATCTTGTACAGAGGAGCTTTATGAAGAATCTGAATCTGCTACTGTTGATGATGAAGTAAACAATTGAAATAAAGTGGTGCTGGACTCTTCCACTAACTTGGATCCGCCTAAAGTAAGTTTTTCTCTATTTTTAATATTAATAAACCATGTAAAATTTTTGTATTTCTCATATAAGTATAACTATGCTTGAATTTGCAAAGTATCAATAGATTTTCGTCATTAGAAAATTTCAGAAGTATAGTGCTTGGGAAAAACTATGTAGAATCTTCATACGACCTCCTTTTTGGATGATTGACCCCTCTAAATTTACTATAAAACAATTTCAAACGTCGCTGATGGGAAATATCCAAGTTTTGATCATTTTAGGGTGTCAAAACGACCCAACAATAGAATTCATGAAGTATACAGGAAAATTCTGAGAGTTTTCAGTTGCGACACCGTTCGCCATTTTTGTCATAACTCTTAGCTCGTTTATCCGATTGATGCACGCTTTTAATATGTTGTAGTAGACATACATACGAAACTTTTTACATAAGACTTATGCCCAAATTCTTCACCAATTGTTACCAGCTTCAAAAGTTTTCAGGAGGCAATGTAATTTGCCTTTGATGCATTTTTTTTGAAACATCTTGTAATGACTCTGAGTTATATAATTCTTCGAATACTACTTAGTAATAATGGTTTTTATGAGTATGTATAATGATTTTTATGGTTCATGCTCAAATTTTTTATGTTTGAGACGTTCTGACCTAATATGCACGTATTCTTCTCTATTTTAGGGGGAGAATGACCAAAATTAGAGAGTTGAACCTATGAGTGAAGGAACAAGGGTTACGTTGATCCCATCGTGAATAAAGTCTCCTCCCATAATGAAAATCATAGGAGGACTCCTTCTCGCATACTTATTGAGGATAGAGCTTCCACTGATATGATTAGCAGAACAACAGTGCAATAAAGAGTGCCCCTTGGGTATTTTAATACGGGCGTTAATGTCGGCTTCCACTTCAATAGGATTCTTCCCGGGTATTAACATGTTGGGGGATTTGCTATTTCATCCACCTATGCCGAGCTGTATACAAAGATATGGGAGAAATTCGGCCATTTCTCTGTTGATAATTCCAGGAGGTACAGAGCTTTAGAACGGGACATGTCTAGCTTGCTGCCAACCTTACAGGAAATGATCTCTCTTCCTCGGAATGAAATCTCTGAAGTAGTCTTCAAGGAATGGGAGGAAACCCTGAATGAAGCTGATAGCTCAGATCTTGACGTTACATGGGTTCGTCTTCATTTGGGAGCTATGCGAGAGCGTTTTGCTGAAGTAGGTGAATTTGTTAGTTTGGATGCATTGGCCAAGGCTAGAGAAGAGGTTGAAAGGCTTTCTCAGAAGTTGCAGCTTGCGACTGAAGTTCTTGGGAAAACGAAAAAGGGCTATTATGAAGGGACTGAGCAGTCTTCAAGGATTTCTTCTAGGTTTATAATTTCTTTATGAAATATACTTATGAATTTTCTTTTGGGAGTTTGAGTGAATAGTTTTTTGATAAATTACTCATGAAAAGAGAAAATTCCCCTTCTTTTTTTAAATGAATAATGATATCTGAATTCATAGGTAAACATGAAATCCTAAGTGTGAATGCAAAAATATTATAATTATTTTTGAGGAATTACAAACTTTGCATGAATAGAATAGGGAAATACTTGAAATAAAATGGCAAAGCATTCAAGCCTTGCAAACTTTGAGCCACTTGCCATGAATTATTACTCCTTCTGAATTGTCTCGGTTCATGAGCTTGTAGTGACCACCTAGCATAGTCTCAGTAATTACGTAAGGTTCTTCTTAAATGGTTAGAGGAACCGATGCAAGAAGTTATGCATTCCTAGTGACTTTTAGGACCGTGTTTCCAATTTGAAAAGGTCTAGATTTCAGCATCTCATCTGAAAAGTCTTCTTTCGAGTCGGCCAAGGATTGTTGGTGACATCTTTTCTCGTCATCAGAAGAAGCTTGACCCGTAAGTGGTTTACGAGTCTTCCAATTCTCAGTAGTAATTTTTTACCACTTTATAAAATATTAAAACAAATCAGCTTCCTATTCACATCTTCTAGTCGTGAAATGGTTGTCTTCTAGGAAGAGTTCTCTGGTTTTAACAGGAAAGGGGGTGACTGATTGTAAGGGAGTTTGGTAAGTGGGACTTACTTGGTCAAGTTTTAAAGTCCGAATTGAGTCCCCAATATTCGACGATGATAAGGATGTCATTCCCTTGTCGTGAATCCATGGTATTATGTCGTGGTTCATGTTTTCTTTGATGACATTAAACTTCGTGTTTGCTTCAACATCATATCCTTATCTTCAAGATGACGTATCCATAAGTCTCTTTGATTTTCCCATCTGGATTTTTGATTAGGGTTTGAGAGTGGATAGTTTCCTGTCGAAAAATCCCTGACTATGAGGGTGCTAATCGTGATAAAATTAGTAGCCATTCTGGGATCAATCAATGTTCTTTTAAACGACGTGCTTCCAAGATGGGCAGTTGTGAGGACCCCCCGGCCATATTTCTCATCGTTTATGTCGATCATGTCCTCCAGGAGAGGCTTGACGCGAGCATGAGTATCTTTTATAAAGAGTAGGCGTTTGCCAGTCACAACAAGATCCAAGGAAGCAAAGACATCCCCGCGTTGTCCTTTTGAGAGGTAGATAAGCTCGCACATGCGTTCCATCAGAGATTGAACTGTCTGATTGGTTGATTTCCCATAGAAAGGGAAATTTCTAACATGAAGGGGATTCTTGTGGACTCCTTCAGCTTCTAATTGTAATTATCCTGATTCCACCTTTTATTTGAAGATATGCTTCAGATTGTTACATTCACTAGTTGGGTGATTGACATAACGATGATAATGACAATATTTTGGATCTGTCATCTGCTGAGATGTGGGAAGTCGTCGTACATGTGGTAATTGGATGATGTCGTATCCTATCCAAGATTCGAGTAGTTCTAGCACTTCTTCCATCGGAACTGGGAAATATGGAACATTACATTAAGCTTCACATCCTGCTCCTGTTGCGGGTGTAGTTGTTGCTATTGCTGCCGTGGAGCTTTGGCTGTGTTTTGAGGCGGAGTCAATCTCCGAGTTGGCACTGGTGTCGAGGTCGGAATAAAATGAGATATTTTATCTGTGACTCTGGTTGAGATGGAGTTTCCCATTGGATCCCTCGCTACTGACAGCACCGATTGATGGCTGAATATTATATTATTTGTTGATTAGCCGTCGGCTCCCACGGGTGTCTCCAGAGTTTTCTTCCCTCGCTGGTTTGGTTCTCTCCAGCAGGGCAGGAGAAGTTATCGCAGACCACTTTGCAGCTTCGTGCAACTTAGAGAAAGTCTGGAAACGTAAATTTTCTAAAAGAGCACGATATATAGGAATCATACCATTAATACAAAGTTCTACTAGTTGATGCTCTGTCACATTTGGATCGTGACAGTCCAAAGCTTGAATTCTGAATCTCTGCACTATTCATTGGGATGCTCATTATTTCTCTGGAACATTCTTCTTAGGTCTAATAGGGTGATTTGCTCGGAGACAAAGAAGTATTTTTTTTAGAAAGCGTTGACCATATCTTCCCGGCCAGAGATGTTGTTGGGAACAATGTTGTTATACCATGTGTAGGCTTTTCCAATTAGGGACTTTGAAAATACTTTGAGACATAACACATGATTGTATTCGTGTACCCTAAGTGATTGTAGGAATCGATTGACATGTTCACGAGCGTTTCCAGTTCCGTCGTATAACGAGAAAGTTGGAGATGAGTAACCTCCTGGTTGAGGGATTCTTTGAATTTCGGGTGGGTAAGGAGGCTGATGATGATGAAGCGATGATAAGTCTTCCTTATGATTCCGTAAGAGTCTCTCCAGATCTTCACGGATGATAAAATCGGATTGTTGTTTCTCGGTGCTGGACGATCAGTGATGATATGAACTTCTTTGTCTTTTCGAGTCCTGGACATCTTAACATCAGTGGCCGCTGTGAGGTTGGTCCTGGTTTTCTCCGTCAGGCGATGGTATTGTTCTAGGGAGAGTTGCTCCATTAGAGTCTTCAGACAAGTGAGTACCTCCTTTTGAGTGGTAGCCATGTCTACTTGCGTTTTGGCAAGAACTTATTGTCTCTTCATCAGATCAACGATGTTGAGCGGCGTTTGGGTATTCCCGGTGATTTCAGCAGTCTTGTTACCAAGAGAAGGTGTGGTAGTAGCACCGGTAGTAGTATTGGTACGAGGAGGGGCAGTACTGATAGGGGTGTTTTCAGAATTACCACCAGCAGCACTATCAGAAGCGGTAATAGGAGTTATAACTGCTCTAGACCTAAGATCCACCATCTTGAATAACTGAGAATTGCTTTTTGTAATTGAGAGGTTGATCTCCCGCTATGGTCGCCATTTAGGGTGAAAACAAATATACTGCAAAATGGTACTTTCAGGTAGGTTCGAGAGATCAAACTCGAACAGGACGAGCCTAAACCAAGAAATGGTCATTCACGTCCTGCTTCGATCACAAAGGTGGAAAAGATTAGGTAGGTCTTAGGGGAGGAAAGCAAAGAAGTTTGAGAAATCTCAGTGTGATGAGTAGTCTGTATTGTTAGAATGGATTATCTCTAGGATAAATTGCTAACTCTATATATCTTTTCTCTTAGTTCTCTCTGTTCTTTTATAGTTTTGATAAGACACATTAATTTCTCGTAAGTGGTGGAAGTTACAGAAAAAGTGGAGGAGTAACGATTGTGAAGATTGTAGTGGAGTCATGCCCGAAAAATAGGGAGGACTTGTATGACCACTACCCCTCGTGCTATAAACTGTCTTTTAACTATCCCACTACTTATTACCTTCTTGTTCGTGGATGTGTTGCCACAATACACGATTACCGTAGACTGCCAGACCAATACCTCAATGAGAATTCCCCCATGTATTGTATTTGATATCTCGTAGAATGATAGTGGAGTTGTGAACCACTACTGTTTTGATCAGGTTAGGTCAAGCCAAGTAACTTGCTAAGTCAGTGAGGCAAGTTGAGCAACTCACTGGATTGGTAATTAGACTGATCAGTGTCAAGTCTGGTAAGTTTAGTGATTATGTATTATCTTAAGAGTATCATGGTTGTTTTAATATCCAGAAGTCAGCTTAGAAGTAACAAGGCATAATTCTAAAAGTGTTTAAAGCTGATATTGCGAGGAGCTTCCTTAGCAAGAAGGCTTATTAGATAACCATATAAGGATAACATTGGTATTAGGCCAGTACTGAAAAGACTGGCATATTTCTAAGGGAAGCAGCTAGTAGAGCTAGGGATGACTTCTTAGTGCAAAGTAATATGTCGTTAAGGGAGGCATCTAGCAAGGCTAGCGCTTCCTTAGCACCAATATGCTAATGTGCTAGCTTCTTAGGCGCAAAAACTAATGTGTTAGCGTTTTGGGAGAAAGGACAATGTGCTAGCTTCTAGCAAGGAAGCTGTCTTTTTAGCCTCAAAGGCTAAGACGCTACTAGCCAAGGAGGCTATCTTTTTATCCGCAAAGGCTAAGACACTGCTAAATAAGGAGGCTAGCGCTTTCAGCGCAAAGTCTAGGACGTTGCTAATGCCAAGGAAGTTAGCGCTTTTTGTGCAAAAGCTAGGACGATGCTAAGCCAAGGAAGTTAGCGATTTTAGCGCCAAAACTAGGACGCTGCTAAACCAAGGAAGCTAGCGCCTTTAAGGCTACCAACCAAGGAGGCTAGCGCTTTGAACGTAAATGCTAGGACGCTGCTAAACCAAGAAAATTGGCGTTCTAGCGCTGCTGATCAAGGAAGCTAGTGTTTCTAGCACCAACGCGCTGCTAAGCTAGGAAACTCGTGCTAGCCTGACGCTAATGCAAGAAAAGGGTAGTGTTAGCCTAGCTAAGAGGCACAATACGTTTGTGGAGGCATTGTTCCTTGCTTGTGGCGCGTTCAAGAGGAATGACGCATAATTTGTGGCTTGTCTTTGAGCAAAACGCTAATAACGGCATATTTTAAGCTCAGGATGATGTGTGTCGTACTACGCCAAAATTATTTATTACTTTTTCAAATACTTATGATTTATAATGAAGCAAGGGTAAGAAAGGATCGTTCCCACGGAGAGGTCTGGGTTGTTATTCGATTTCGATATCTTATGTAAACGGGGGGAATTTCAGATTTAGTAAAAGTAATTAAACTATTTAAGAAAGCTAAAAAATTATAGAAAAGAATCAATAAGTTGAGAATATTGGTCAAGGTTTCGTTTTCATCCACAAACATGTTCTTGTGCTAATAATTAGAATTGATATTTAATCTCTTTTTATCAAAAGCCCTAGAATACCTTGATCGCAAGAATATCCCGTAAATTTTCTCAAGTCATCAACAAACACATTAAAAGATGTGAATATGAATTCTACCAAGAGAACAACCTAACGTGTAAAAAGCACTAATCAAGTTTAAATCCCGAGGAGCATTAAGATTCATAAAATTAGGCTAATCAGTATAATTGAACGTAGGAAGCGCACTAATTCAATTTAACAAAGGTCATGATCCACTTGTGATACTAGGATATATCACTACAAGCAATAACCACAATAACGCTACTTGTATTCAAGGAGTATCACTTTTACGTATAATAAAACCTAAATTAGATATAGATATGAGTGTGAGTTCAATCATTGGACACTCGACAAAACAAACACTCAATCGTACATGACGATATTTGTAGTGAATTATGAACGATAATATTGAGACAAAACTAATTTATTAATCAAAGAAT
The DNA here is from genome assembly GCA_023531435.1 of Papaver californicum. Taxonomy (NCBI): domain Eukaryota; kingdom Viridiplantae; phylum Streptophyta; class Magnoliopsida; order Ranunculales; family Papaveraceae; genus Papaver; species Papaver californicum. Next base: position 1,224,952 of record JAJJMC010018473.1, on the reverse strand, counting down.
CATGAATTGTAAAATTCAACTAATCTCTTACCAACAAAAGAAAATTAGCTACTCATAATAATTGGAGTTCACAAAATTGAATTGAAGAAATAAATTGCAAACCCTAGATGTCAAGAAATCTTCCCCACGCGAACCAACAAAAAGAAGTAGAAGGGGTGAGAAGAGAACTAGGTGAAAACCTAGATATTTCTCTCTTGTTAAAATTTCTCTTTTATAGCTGTCTCCCTTGTAGAAACCTTTTTAGAATATAAGCCTCTTTCCCAATATAACGCAAACTTTCAATTTCCAAAAATATGTCCAAAACACCTTATAAAGAAAACCAGATTAGACAAGCTCGCTCTAGATTTACGACCCAAATCAGTCTTTAAGAGGAATCCCATGAATGTAACAAGCCCAAACAAACTCTACATAAGCACATAAGCATGTCAGTCTTGGGGACGAACCCAATTCTTTCACGGCAGTTCATTCAAGAATTGCATCGAGCATATTGCATACATTTTCGGTTATTGATTCATGAAAGGTTTTGCTTGTATTTCTAACAATTCATCTCCTTCTCTGTATTCTCTCGTTCATAAATTCTAGACAACATTCAATATCAATAACACACACCATTCATTCACCAAGCATCATCAAATCACGGCAACCACCAACCCACAAACTTTCACCACTTCTCTATATTCTCTTGTTCTTTATTCTTCATTCTCACTGGTCACTACTACGAGCTCTATTTCCTCTTCACTACTTTCCAGTGAACACAAACACTAGTTCTTCACTTAAAGACATGGCAGTAACGTATAACCTGAGTTTAAAATTTCGGCGGTGACTCAATATTCATCCCATCAAACATATATCCTTCTTTTCCGGCCAAAACCCATCTTCTATGATTTCTTCCGTTCTATGGCTTGCTGTTGTCGAATCCGAGACAAACCCATTTCTCTTAATCAAACAAGAAATCTAATTACCACTTCAATTCACCATTCTTGCTCAACACACAACAGCCACAATCCCTCTCCTAGTTCATGTTCCACTTTTACTATGTACCTAAAACAGCACCACCATCTTTTCTGATTCGAACATACCATCCATTTCTTCAATTGCAGAGGACTTCATTCGCTAACAACAACATTAGGAAACAATTCTTGTTTATTCCTTCCATCAGAGACCCAATTTATCCTTCAAAACCATCTTCCATTCAAGCCAACATCGACCATATTTTCTCTTTCTCTTCTCTCGATCTCAATTTCAGAAACACAAGATTCATATCCTCTTCCTTGTTTTCCGGTTACCAACAAAACTCCGTATTCTTATCCTTACCATTTTCCAAATCCATGTCTAAATTCTTTCACTGAATCTCTTGTTGTACAAAAACCTAACTTTCATAATTTCCCTTTATCCTTCTATCTGTACGGAAACAACCTGATGTTTACCGTGTTCTTATCCCATAATCAACTCGAGCCACTGGAATCTTGGTTAGCCGACAATGGAGCTTGGTGCAACGGATCCGATAGTCGAGCTTTGTGTAGTGTCTTGGATGATAATAAGAGAAGCAAAATTGAATTACTCGATCTAGGTTTTAGGTTTTGAGACATAAAACTAGTTTTAGGCACCCGGGGATAAGGTAGGGGTTGCCCCTAGTAAATTTAATGATTCCTTTGTAAATTTGGATGCCCCTAGTAATTCTTTGTTTTGATGCATTTGAGACATGCGTTCTTGCTAGCTTTGCACCCATCAACACCTGATGACTCCGAACAATGCCTTGAGCTCCTATTTTTCTTCTTTCACTTCATGTGACTCCAAAATACCTACAAAAGCTAAAACAAACGTAATATACCAAATATACAAGGAAAATAACTAAGAAAAGCATAGAAAATTGTTATTCAAATAATGTATTTTAGGCACTTATCACAGGACAATAATTTGTGATATGTTCTTTGCGAACAAAGTTTCAAACTAAAATGCATCTTTGGGGTTAAGCATTGGCTATTCCCAGATTTGATAAATATTATCGGACAATCGATGCGCATTCGAGGCAAGTTCATGGAATTCAGTTGTAGAATTTATGCGACCTGAGACTAGTTCGATATGGCATAAATATTGTGAATATTAAAGAAGCTACAAGATCAGTTTATAATGCATGTAGTTGTTTAGAGAAACTGTATTTTTAATTCGTTTGCAGATTATATAAATAGAGATATAATATTTAGTGTTTTATTATAAAGCTAGGAATATGCGTATATCTATGTGCATATCCTTTTATGTTCCTGTTACTAGGTAGAGGGTAATTTTATAATCTTATCCCTTGTCAAAAACTCACCATCTACACCAATAATGCATACTCCATATCAAATAGCAGCAACAACTTTTTTCAATTAGGGTTATATAGAATGAAGATTTTAGGTTCCAAAATAGTTTAAATTTAAACCATAATCGATACCTAAATAATCCATATTTCAACCCTTAGTTGATCTATAAACTACAATACCATGAAATCCATAAAATACATGAATCATTAACCCTAATTTCGATGACTAGGAGAAGGAGATAGAAACAAGAAGAGGTGACAGAAACAAAAAGAAGAAGAAAGGGAAATGAAATGAAAGATATAGCTGAATCGTATGGTTACAAGGGTAATGTTATGGTAGTAATTCCTACCAGAATAATGGACTTAGTTAGCGTGGTTGACCAATCTGGTGGACCCGGATATAAAAACTAACAGAAAGGCCATTTTATATAAGGGCTAAAAAATTGTTCGGTTTATTAATTAGGGGTCAGGAAGTTGGTCAATTTTTATAATTTTTCTTATATATAAACCATCTTAATTATGGGTTTATGGAAGAGAGAGAAACCAAACTTGGGTTCCTAAGATATTTCCACATTATTTTTTATTGTGTCAGGGCAGATCCTATGGGAATAATGGGCAAGGATCATGATAGATCCTATGGTAAGAAGTTTGTCTAGCGTGGATGGGAAAAATAGATTTTCCATGGTGGTACTGTGAACTCACCGATGGAATATATGACACACAGTTGAATTTGGGTCGCTTGATCCAACTTATGTTGCCAACATCTCTATTTTGATTTTCTTATAAATTCAAATAATTTTTAATATTTCATCTAACATTTCTCCACTTTCTACTACCTAAAATTCTTCTTCTCACAATTTTTTTTCGATATTCTATTCTCCTTCTAGTTTGCAAAATGCTGGGAATTTTTAGAAGAAGTAAAAAAAATAAAAGAAATCTAAAGGGTGAAGAATATCGCCGCCTTCTCCAGCATAAAATTTTGAACAAGATCGCCGTATGAGTTTAATAATCCCAGAGTATCGTATGGTTCAAATATACTTCCAAATCATATGTCAACATAATAATAACGATCGACAACATATCATAGATTGAGAGGTGGTTGTTCAGAAATACACCTTGTTTACTTGTGAATACCGACTCAGATCCGAGAAAGAGTGGATAAATGTTCTTGGCGTGAGTTCTATTTTATAAATCACAAAAATCACACCACCAAACGTGTGACCCTATCGTTATAAAGGTGGTGGCCTACGAATCACATGTTCCATTTCATAGAATTTGATATCGATAACTACATTAGAAAATGTGATTTGATTTAATTTTATAAATGCATTTGATTTGAAATACGCTATAAATTTAAAGTTTTTGATTTTGAAGTATAAAAAAATATTATTGTTGTTGTTGAAGGTTTTACTCCCCTTGACTTATAGTTCGTTCGTGGAGTAATAAGTGATGTCAGAAATATGGTGCCATTCAACCAAAATAAATGGGTGTCAAATAAAAAATGGAAGACTGCTCTTCCTAGTATCATTGAAGCCGAGATACGGGTGGACTACAAAAATTGGAAAGATGGTGGATTATATTGTTCAGTGCTGAAGAGTTTTATAAAAATCAACCAAAATTCAACCAATGTGGAAATATATGATGAACTCAAAAGAGTGTTTGTGTTATAGTTGCTCGTAAATTATTCTTTCATAACTCAACTAGTGTTGTAAAGACAAGTATGTTTGAAGTGTTACAAGATCTGCATACGACACCATATTATAAAACGGGGTTTGCAATTTTAGCATAAATGTATCTAGCCCTTGATACATCAAGTATAGGAAATACAAGCTTCAATGGTTTATGGGCATCATAGAGGTAAATATCGCAATTCAAATGTCTCAATTGAGTATTATTTTTAGAAAATATGGTCATATACTAATTTAGGAATTTATTTTTAGAATAAAATTGGTGGTATACCTACTTCCAGGTTTGCCAACCAAAACTTATTGACAACTAAAGAAGAGTTTCACTTATATACAAGTACTTTATGGGCAACTGGGATAAAGAACAATGTGACGATGGAGTATTAACAAATGACGGGAAGTTGCAAAAATGTTGTTGTTCATCCTTACCAAGATTTTGAAGAGTTTGCAGAACTTGATACGCAATAACTTTTTGAATTATTCACTATGTAGAGTCATTTTATTACCTCTGTCATCGAGATACGGTGTTTGGTATTTTGATAAATGCATAACTTACATATTTTAAGTATCTTTTTCTTACACTTATTTGCTAGATTTTATGTGAACTACATTGTATTATTATTACATTTCTATTTTATGTCTTTTGTTAGGTTACATCTCTACAAAAAAGTGGAAATGAAGTGTTACAAAGGAAAAAGGCTCAAAGACCAAGTGGAACTTATTCAAATCCAGGATTTCTTTTCACCATCTTGAAGAGAACGTGAAAACGAAGCCAACAACGCAAAAACGAAATCACATTCCGACTTCGTGTGAAGAAGTTATAAACAAAACGAGAAGTTAAGTTTTTCTGTTCCCTGGAACTGATACAGTTGAACGAGTTTTAGAATATGAAATACTAAAGGCACCTGCATTTTTACTTATAGCTACCAAGTATTTGAATAGTGTTAACAACACCATGAATTTTGATCAGGGCCACCTCCTTCTTCATTATTTGAAATAGAAAAACCAGATCGACTTCCGGTTGTTTGTGTGACGTTGATGTTATAATTTAGTGGGTTTAAAGGGAGATGTTTTGAGTTGTTAAGATCATGAATAATGGAGCAAAATAAAAATATAGCTTGTCAACAGTGATGGTTAATGAAGATAATAGTTGTGGTGATTGATCATGATAATCATGGTGATTGAGTTGAACCTGATTTAGAGCTTGAGTGATTTCAGTGAGTTAATGGAGATGTCAGAAGGCATGGGTCAATGATGATAGCTGTAGATGAGAACAAAAAGTACTACAGTGATGGTGGATCAGAATCTGTGGTGGTTAGGGGTGTAGCCAGATATGGCAGTGAGAACTGGTGGTGGAATGATAGAAGAGGTGATTGAGGTTGCAGTTGAGCTCAGGGAGGATCAGTTGAAGCAAAATATTGTTGATTGATGTTGTTGATGAAGATTGAAAGCTTAAGCAAAAGCACATACGAGAATGGTAGGAGCTGCTGTAGTGGGGTTCGTGAAGGAAATGTGTGATGATTGTTGGCAGTGATGTTAATGGCAGCAAATGTGAAAGTTAAGAGGTCGATGTTATTGGTGAGAACTCGAGCGAGGTGAGATATGGTAGCAGAAGAGATATTCGAGTTTGAGAAGGAATAGGAAATCTAGTTTCCTGATTGGCGCGAGAATATAAGAGTCGAGTTTACAACTCAGATAAAAACAAAACTCGTGAAGGCACGAGTGTCCGAGGGAAACTAAAATAAAAGTCAGATGAAAAAAAGAGTCGCGTCCATATGAATTGCAGAGGGAAAGGAAGCAAAGGAAAAAAAATCAAAAGAAAAGAAAACTCGCGGAGAGGACTTTGGACTATGCCTGTCGGTTTCGCATAACTGACAAGCCAATGAAAAGTGAAAACTTATTTGGGCTGGGCTTTCTTCAGGGTGGTTGTGGCCATTGGCTGTGTGGTATTCTTGGACGATTGTGTTTACGTTTTGGCTAGTTTTCACAAGTTGTGGCGACCTATTTTGACCAAAATTCGAGCACGAAAACTTTTACGTTTGGGATATCTATTTAAGAGACAGTTTTACTTATAGAATGTAATATATCTTTTTAGGTAGAGAAATTTTAGACAAGAAGATAAAAGAAGGAGCTTTGGAGTTGAAGATTTCCTACAACTTAGCTAGGGTTTGTTTTACTTTTCTACTTTATTATTTTCGATGATTTTAAGAAATCCATTATAAACTAATTTTATCTTATTGATTAGAGATATAGTCCGAAGTCTATAACATATTTATTAATTAAAGTATTCATTCTTAGTATTCATATTTTATTTAATATCGCTTATGTTCTACCGCTAATAATGCCATATATTATTTAATTATTGCTTGTTTAAGTCGTAAATTAAATAATTATTTATTCATATCTACAACGAAACTAGGGTTTAGGTTCCAGAATTAGCGAAAAAATTCTTGTTACAAGTAGCATAACATAAAATATAACGACGAGATGTTTCCATGCGAATATGTTGAAAGCGTAACCCAGGTTAAATCCGAGTGGCTCTTGCGCCGGATTGCTTAGAATAACCTCAACTCACAAAAACCATTGCTTTCATTGGGGTGAACTTTAAGTGGCTCATGCGCCAAATTACTTAGTGAAAAAGATTCAAAGAGTGGTTCATGCGTCTTTGATGATAAAAAAAACTTTTGTCGGAGTAAGCCTGCGATAGGATACTTTAAGGTTATTGATATTAGTAGAAAAATGAATATTGGGTTTGCTTTAGTTGATAACATGTTTGATGACGGAAGATGAACTCTCTAACCAGTATTTTTATACCATTTGTTTAAATTTTAAATTGTTTATGCTATCAATTTATTTTAAATTTTTTTACAATCATCTTAAATTCCCCCAATTACATAAAGGTTTCAAATATATTTAACAATTACCTACTTCTCTGTTGGATCGAACTTGTTCTTGGTACTTTACTCTAATCTATATTTGTGAAATAAGAACTTAAAATATTTTTTCTTGGATGACAACCGACTAGGGGGAAAGACTTCTTCACTAGTTACAAAATATGTTGGCATAAGTCATAAACCCCCCATCTCAAGGTACAACTGATTTTGAAAGGATGCGACAAGCAAGTTAGGTAAGATACGACAAAAATGTAAGGCTATATAGTATTAAAAATCAGTATTTCAAATAGTACAACCAAATTGTGAAGTCGGTGGTAGGTATTCATAATATGCACATCTATGGGTTAGATCTGCCATCATTAGCGCGGCTCGGTCGTGATAATTTATATCATTCCTAGAATGCCTTCTCCAAAAGAACCATACACAATGACATATCCCATAAATGGAGCTTCTTCACCATTTTTATCAAGTTTTCCAAAAATAAAATGGGGTTGGCAAGTATAACCTCTCAAGAGGAGGCTACGACGATCCTAATAGTTTCGACAACTATGGATCTTACTTATCCTTATTACTTAGTTGAACCCACTTAAGAACAATTAAGAGTTCAATTCAATGATCATTATTGTCTAGCTAAGAAAATGGTGGACCATCACTTGGACACATTTCAACAATGGTATACGGATACTACGATGTTTGGTTCGGGGGTAAGTTTAAAATACTCATGTTGGTGCAACTTTCGGTGGTGGTAGTCATGATAACTCATGGAATAAGAAGAAAGGTATGAAACAAACATAAAAAGGGGAATCTGAAGTACAGAATGTGCCGGTGAGATAAAATCAAGTAATTCAACCCGAGACGAGACCATTAAGAGCAGGGGTTCAGTTCGGGAACCATAATCAACCATATCTTCCTGGATAACCACAACCTTCTTCTAATAGTTTTTCAACTTATTTGAGAAGGATGATATATTTCTACTTTCAAAAATTTATTAACCAGTAGAAATCCCTTGGAACCAGAATTAAAAAAATGACCAAGAGTTGAAGAATTGTAACATCTATTTATGATATGAATGTAATTCTAGTTTTAATTAATGAAAACTAATACTTTGTATTTAAATCAAATTACATATAATTAAAATTAACCATTAAATTTTTAAATAATCATTAATTTAAATAATCATTACATTAATAATTAATTTAAATAACCATTACATTGATAGACACAATTTTGTGTCTTTATTGTTTTTCATTTTTATATTGCTTTTTTCTCAATTTGTGTACTAATACTATCAGTTTGTATATTTTTAGGTATTTTTGGAGAAAAAATAATTTTGGAAAAATTGGGAATCGAAAAATTATAAAAGCACCCCAGAAGAAGCGTTAAGGACACCCCAAGAATTTTACTAAAGGCACCCACAAACGGCTAAAGGCACCCTCTCTCAAATTTGAAAACACTTTTTGGGAGGGAAACTATTCTTCTCTCGCTGAGAAGATCGATTACGTGACTTGGGAGAATTTTGAAAGCTTTAAAGATAAAGATTATTTTTTTACCATTTGTACAAGAGTTGTACACGTTTTGAAGACCCGAATCTCGTGGCATATTTTCATTTTCCAATCTAGGAGAAGAGAAGTTTCACATAATAATAAAATCAAATATTTTTGGAAAGTAAATCAGGGAGAAAAGCTCAAAAGGAAACTCGGGGATTTTATTCCCTATTCTAACATGATTATGTCCAAAGCAACAACGCAACAACGTGTAAGAGAATCCAATCGTGATTATATCGAGATTATTTTCTTACTACCGATAGATTGATTCCCATCAATGAAGAGATATTCATGAAGATAATCGAGTGGGGTTGTTGTCTAGTATAAATACAAGAGTCAAGAGAAGAAAATGGGGGGTTGGCAGAGGCTAGAAGCACGATAAAAAGATCCAAATTTTCTTTTTGTTGCTCTTGCTGAAGAACACGAAGAACGGAGGCTACAACAACGGTTTCTTCAACCTCTCAACCACGGTTTCTTCAACCTCTCAACCACGGTTTCTTCATCCATTTACAACGGATATCTTTGTCTTTGCAACATTTCTCTTCAACTGCAACGGTTTCTTCAACACATCTACAACAGATATCTTAGCATCTGCAACGTTTATCTTCAAGCTCTATTGCAACAGTTAGTCTGTAACGTCCATAAAACGTTGCAGATTTCATGTTACATTACTTTAAGCTTCTTTTCATCTTTCAAGCACTTTTTGAGCTATATACCAATCTTTTGAGGGTGTTTTGAGCAAGATGAGCTAAACCTCATCACTGAGGCAAGGAGAAAGACATTTTTCCATGATTAATTGGTAACCTTTAATAATTCTTTTATGACTTTTGCATTTCTTTTTAATTGAAATTACGATTTTTCTTAATTGATTGTGATTTTATTTGATGGTTTATGCTGGGACCTAGAGCTTTTGATGAGCCATGCTTGTGAACTACAATTGATATTTCAAAAGTCTACCTTTGGAAAAAAAAAATTAGAGTCACTTATTTGAGCTAGAATTGTGTACAATTATTATTTTTAGAACCAATTAAAGGTGGTTAATGGTGAAATCCATAACCTCAGTATTTGTGAATATTATTTTCATCTTCTGTGTATATTTTCTAGTTTAAAATTAGTTTTTAAATCTAAAATTAATCTTCACAAGTTCAGAGTTTGAAACCCATAGTTACCACTATCTACAAAATCATCAAATTTTTGCGTTGCCGACGCAAACTTGTTTTTAGAATTGTTTTAGATTTTTTTTAGGTTAGTTAGTTTAGTTAGATTTTTATTTTTATTTGTTTTATTTTACGTTTTTGGATATTTTTCTTTGTATTACAGGTTTTGGATCAAAAAGAAATTGGATCCAAAGATTATATTGATTGATTAAATACTTGGGGTCAAAGAAAAATCGAAAAGAACGAAAAAGAAGACAAGATGTTTTTTTATTATTTTTTTTTAGTTAATTTTTTAATTTTCTAGGGTTTTAATTTTTCTTCTTAGAAAATTCTTATTATTTTTCTAATTATTTTAGGTATATTTCTGTATTTTTCTTATTTTTGGACTTTGGACCTTTGGATATTTTTGGACATCATTTTTATTTTTAAATCTTACGGAAGGGTAATTAAATATAAAATGCACAGGGAAGGACGATAATTACGATATTGTCTCTTCCCCTCGGGTTCGTATATTGACATAGGATTTGGTGGCCTTAGTAGACTTCAACGGTTCATCACCCGTCTGGAACGGGAGGTAAGACTCTAACCACCCACGAATCCCCTGTCATTGGGTTTTCTGTATTCCTTCGTAATGCATATATGTTGAGGACTTTAATACGAATTTACTTTTTAAATAAAGGGTAAGGACTGGCCATATAAGATAAGGACTCGGATTTCATCATCGTTTCCTTCTTGCGCGCCTTAGAAACACGTTACTTACGCGAACCTAAGCCTAAAATTTGACTAGAAAGAGACCTATAGGGTAACGAGCTTATTGGAAAGTCATTTAAAAGGACTGTATTGGTTACTCTGTTAACCTAACTCAAAGTTCAGGAAGATTATTTTAAGTAGATTCGATCCGCCTTGTAACCCAAGGAAAAGTTGCCAAAGAGGCAGGGTTATCAAAGCCCCTTAGAGCTTATCCTGTTTCTATTCGACTTAATCTAATTCGGATCGTTCTAAGAGATTTGCTAAAAAACTAGTTTCGTTTTGGAAGAATAAAAGTTGGTCTAGAAAAAATCTAAGTGGAGCCATCATGCTTTTTGTTTGCTAGATTCAGTAGGTTTGATTTAGTTGAGTCGGCCTTGTTTGTGTATGTTTAGAACCCCCTTCCTGTAAGGATTTATTTTCTTAGATTTTTTGTAAATACATTAGAAAGTTTTTGTTAGAAAATGTCTAACTGGTATTATGAGGACCAATACAATGAATATCCAACTGAATTTCAAAACAGACATTATTCGTACTATGAACATGGTGTGGATAGTAGTCGGGACAACCACCAACCTTTTGGAGGTTATTGCTCATACCAGGGTGATCTGAATTACTATTCATATACACACCCGTCATATGAACATGAAAATGAGCAAAATTCGAGTTTTTTTTCTTGGAGGGATACCCTAAAGAATATGCAATCTAGTATGTATAATGAACCTATTATGCTTTCATATGAATCACACGAGCAATTACGATCTAGTACTCCTTATGATCCATTTGTTTCTCTAGAGAATTCCATCAAGGAGTTGACTGAGGATACAAGAAGGTTCATATTAAGTATGGGGGAAACAATTAGTAGTCCAACTCTTTCTGCAGAAGAATCACACGAGCAGTTGCGATCTAGTACTCCTTATGACCCATTTGTTTCTCTAGAGAATTCCATCAGGAAGTTGACTGAGGATACAAGAAGGTTCAGATTAAGTTGGGGGGAACAATTAGTAGTCCAAATTTTTCTCTAGACGAATCCCTCAAGCAGTTGAATGAGAATACAAATAGATTTGCATTAAGTGTGAATGAAAGTCTTGTAAAGAATAATATTGCTCAAAATGATCTTAACTGCAAACATAATGCTACCCTTGATAATTATTCACCTATTAAAGAGGACGAGGATAGAATTGCTAACACTACTTATTTAGACGAGGTTCAAACATCTTCATATTATTATGATGATGAGGATAATATTGACGTAGAACTTGAAATATACAGGTAGGGTGATCAAAAAATTGTCACTCCAATTGTGCTTCATGATATAGTGTTATTTCTGGTTCAAATCCAAATAATTTTAATGATTATTCACCTATTCAAAAGGAAGAGGATTTGACGGAGATGATAGACTCTTAGAGAATTTTAATGTGATAGAGGATGATTTGATTCAGGTTGATAGAATAGTTTCCCCAGTGGATTTTGTTGTCCTAGACACCCAACCTTTTCAGGTCCCAGAGGCTCAAATACCAGTGATCTTAAGTCGTCCCTTTTTAGCTACATACAATGTCGTCATCAATTATGGAAATGAAATAATTAAAAAAAAATTTGGTTACTTGACTGTTGAACTGAATCTATTTAGTATGAGTAAACAACCTTTTTGTGAGATCTATGATTTAGAAGAAGTGAACATAATTAGTACTTCAGCTCAGAAATCTTTGCCAAACACTTTGTTATAAGATCCATTAGAGAAATGCCTAGCCCACTTTGGGATTGATGTTGATGATGATAGTGTTATTAATGAGGTGAATAATTTGTTAGATTCTTTACCTTTGATGGACACTTATAATATATGGAAAGCTAAGTTTGAACTTTTACCAGTTTATAAGTTTACCTTATTTCCTTCTATAGAGGAAGCTGAGTGTAGTTCTGAACTTAAAGACCCTAGAATCCAACCAAAAGTTTTTAGTCCATCTGAGAGTAATGCCACCCTAAGTATGGGGGTACAGATGATTCTTGTGATTGTTAAGTATCCATGCTTAAAGTCTCTCACTTGGGCTTGACATTTGCACCTCCACCATTTTACAAGATCATCTTCAAACTAGATTTCCTGAGCCTGGTGATGTCCATAAAGAAGTTTAGTTGTTAAAAACCCATTCTCTGGTCTATGTGGTTTACCTAGGAAATAATACCAAGATTGACTTTGTTTTCCCACCAAAATATTTTCTTCCATATGTGGGAACGTTTGAATTTCAAATGTGTCAGTTATTAAGTTTGGTGACTATGCCTAATTACTTTTGGAGATTAGAATCAACACATTTTCTTAAGAATAACCACCATTTTCATAGTAGTCAACTGTGTGGGTCAAATCTGATTGACTTTGAGGATCCATAATTTTTTAGGTTATTATTGCGTGCCTTAAATTTATTATTTGAGTTTTTCCAGACTCTACAACCTAATCCTCCGGATCCTGCCTATGAGGAAATTCAGCTTAAAGAGATTTATCTAGACCCTTTTATAGAGCCTGAACCTGAACCATAGTTGTCTTAAACAGAAAACTAGATAAGGGTGTGATCTGTTTGTTCACTTTCTGGGTCTGCTGCAGCTTCCTTCTATTCTGATAGCATTATTTTATTCAGATGACCCACAGTTGTTCCGACTATTTCTATATGATTTTATGATGTGACTAATTCTTTCTTAGTCTGGATGAATACTTTAAACTTAGCACTTCTTGGGAGGTAACCCATGCTCATGCAACACGGTAATATCTTTCCTTAACTCCTTTCCTTCGATTGGTAACAGTTTCTCCTTGTTCACGCTTTTAATAATTCATCTTTAGAACATTGAGGACAATGTTAGATTTAAGTTTGGGGGTAAGGGAGAAACTTTTAGTGAAATATGAAACTCTAAAGTCTAGAAACTTGTGAACAATTCAGGATGACACTAATCGTTCTATGTAGATGGAAACTTAGCTCTTTTTTTATAGAAATTGGTGCGCCCGGCTAAATGTTATATTCCTAAAAGGATGCCTAGCTCATTTGTTAGAAATAACATGATAGTTTTCACCATATATCGGAGTCTATCTCGACCATATCACCTTCTATTTTTATTTTTACAATTTTTGTGTTTCTCTAAGTGATTTGGTGGGGCACCAGTATCGAATTGTTATCACCGCCAGGATGAAGTAGAGTGTTTGAGATCAATCCCCATTATTGTATTATTTTCTTAAAAAAGTAAATAAAAAATCAAGCATTGACACTTTGATAGCAATATGTGTGTGTTCTCCCTGTCTCCGTCGCCTAAGCAAGCGTGGAACGCAGGATCCATGAGAACTATCATGTAAAATGCTGATAAGGAGTGTGCGCTTGGATTCATTGATCCAATCATGTTGTCAATACATTTAATAATATAAATAATTATTTATTTTCAATATATTGATCGTTGGGAACCTTGTATATACCATATGAGTCGATATTAGTATAAGGAGTAAGACTAGTGGGATCGTATCTCAATCCATTAGGATTCATCCTGGCACTGTCCTTCAGACATATATGGGAAACACCGTTCACCTTATTCAACACGCGCAAACTTCATTTTGTCTATATCCATCTTCTAAATCTTTTCATGTGATTGAGTATAGTGGTTGAACGACTATCTAAGTAGAGCTTTGTTTTCTTATATATGAATTTTAGTATGCTTGAGTGCAAACTCGTGTACAATAGTTGGACTCATAAAGGGTAATGATTCCCATAGCCGAAGAATTTAGTATGCCAACTAAATAACTTACTTAGTATTTACCCTCAATCGTTCACAAGTAGCTAGAGTTCGGAGTAAAGGTTTTGTGGGTACACCTCTTGTAAACCCTCACGAGACTAAAACTCGTCCGATAGGGACACCTATGGGTTTAAGGACTTGTTGCACACGCTAAGTGCAATCGCGATGCCTGCGAAAGTGATTTAAGATTTTTATTTTCTAGATTAGATTTGCTCGAGGACTAGCAAAATATAAGTTTGGGGGTATTTGATAGACACAAATCTCGTGTTATATTTGCATTTATCCAAATCAAGAAGAAGAGAAGTTTCACGTGAGAATAAAATCAAATATTTTGGGAAAGTAAATCAGGGAGAAAAGATCACAAGGAAACTTAGGTATTTTATTCCCTATTCTAATATGATTATGTCCAAAGCAACAACACAACAACGTGTAAGAGAATCCGATCGTGATTATATCGAGATTATTTTCTTACTACCGAGAGATTGATTCTCATTAATGAAGAGATATTCATGAAGATAATCGAGTGGGGTTGTTGTCTAGTATAAAAACAAGAGTCAAGAGAAGAAAAATGGGGGTTGTCAGAGGCAAGAAGCACGAGAAAAAAATCCAGAAAAATTTGTTGATGTTGCTGCTGAAGAACACGAAGAACAGAGGCTACCACAACAATTTCTTCAACCTCTCAGCCACGTTTTCTTTATCCATTTACAATGGATATCTTCGTCTTTGCAACATTTATCTTCAACTGCAACGGTTTCTTCAACACATCTGCAACGTTTATCTATAAGCTCTATTGCAACAGTTAGTCTGTAACATCCATAAAACGTTGCAGATTTCTTGTTACATTACTTTTAGCTTCTTTTCATATTTCAAGCACTTTTTGAGCTATGTACCAATATTTTGAGGGTGTTTTGAGCAAGATGAGCTAAACCCCATCACTGAGGCAAGGAGGAAGCCATTTTTCTATGATTAATTGGTAACTTTTAATAATTATTTTATGACTTTTGCATTTATTTTTAATTCAAATTACGATATTTCTTAATTGATTGTGATTTTATTTGATGGTTTATGCTGGGACCTAGAGCTTTTGATGAGCCATGCTTTTGAACTACAATTGATATTTCAAAAATCTACCTTTGGCAAAAAAATAGAGTCACTTATTTGAGCTAGAATTGTGTAGAATTATTATTTTGGAACCAATTAAAGGTGGTTAATGGTGAAATCCATAACCTCAGTATTTATGAATATTATTTTTATCTTTTGTGTATATTTTCTAGTTTAAAATTAATTTTTAAATCTAAAATCAGTCTTCACAAGTTTGAAAGTTTGAAACCCATAGTTACCCCTATCTACAAAATCATCATACATCTACTATCAAATTTATATAACCATTACATCTTAGAACAAATTAACTACTTGGTGGACCAACAACAAATAAAAAGGGGTTAAATCAATTCCAACACCTTCAAGATTTCGAAACAACCATGGAAAGTGAAAGCTTTGCTTTTCCATCCTTGTCATTCCTGTAATGATCTTCTTACCAAATCATCATCAGATTCACCCCTCATTCTTAATCGATTAACTTGCATTATTAAAAATATAATTTCAGTTACTTTTATGCTTATTGTCAAAAATGTTATTGTAAGCCAATTGCATCACGTCCTCTCGGGTTTATGATATTATTGTAGAACTTCCCATAAACTTTCTGAAATTCTCATTATGTTGTTGTCTTGTAAGCTGATATTATTCGACGTAATTTTTGCAAATTTATAAATATTTATCTAGAGTATATTTTGGACCACGAACTCTACCGGAGGCTTGAGATAATCTTTGCTACGAACTTGATTTCAATTTTGCAAGAAAATTTGAATTGGAATTTTTATTAGAAACGATAAGAAAAAGTGTAATTTGAAATGGTTAAATGGAAAATATTTATAGGGAACTCTAAGAGAGTCGTTGGATATAGACGTTGAGAGACATATGTTGTGTCGCGCGGCTGGACATTGGCCATCCATTTCTTCCATTTGTTCGTTCCACTGTGGGATATAATAAACAAAATCTTGGATTTGTTCATTCCATTGTATTTTCCATCAAGGAGAGCGATAAGAGATTCAAAAAATCGAAATTTAACTCCTTAACAACAAGTCCCAGCAGGTGTACCAATTTTCCTCCACTATGGACTTGCCAAACCATCAAATTTACTTGGAAAACTAGGAAATTTACTAGTTTATGAAGCGGTATAAACTATGTCGTTGCCGTTTGGCAATCATAAAACCGCTAACGTCTAGTTGATCCAACGGAAAACTTCTATAAATATCTCAACTAAACTCATTTCAAATCACACATCTACCCCTTAATTCTCAAACAAATTTCTTCAAGTCACTAATTTCCATTAATAGGGATTTTGCTTCCCAACCTTCTCAAACTAACGATAAAGTTCGGGGTTCAAATTTTCTTATATAAGAAGATGAAACAATTTGCAGAAATTACGTGTATTTGATACTAGATTCCATCAATGGTGCGCAACAACCAGGACTTGGCTTTTGGACAACATTTTTGAAAAAATCAGTAAAGAAACACTAAACCTTTGGAAACCTGAACCTGCAAGTTTGCCAGATCGTTTTTGTAGACCCAATAATTAAGTGGGCTTATATATTGTTGTGATCATGCAATCCAATCGAGCTAAAAATATCAGTGAAACTGAAGTTGATATGATAAGAACAATTAATATTCTTTTTCAAGTTTTTCAAATTTTGATTTTTAATTTGACGTGACTTTTAATTAAAAAAATATTTTTGTAAATGGAAGGAACGAAAGTGTAAATATGATTGGCATAGAAAACACGGTAACCAATTCGTATACGAGAGTTTTTGCAACATCCTAAAGGCGTTGAGCAAGTATAATCCATCTATGTTGGATTATCTGTAGTAAGTGCCAGCCAGATCCCCATACTATCCTAGTTCATCAAATTTTTAAGGATCAACTCGGTTCACCATTTTCTTCACCAGATTTAACTAACCAATTGCATACTGGCATACATATTGGTAGTCCCTCTCCAAATTCAAATCTTAATGATTATATGTAATGACCCGGCCCTCCACCGATAATGTCCCATTTAACCGTTGCGGTCATTCGACAATGTTGGATTTTAACGGACACTGTTACGGTCATCCAGCAACAACTTCCCGGGAGGTCACCCATTCCTGGATTACTCTCACCCGAACGTGTTCATTTGCAAATCCGTTTGCCAACTTTGGAGCCAATTTCGCTTAAAAGGCCTCGGTGTTAATAAAACTCAAACCATTACTTATATTCCACTCGACGAACCCTACCTTTTGAATCGGGGTATTACAATACCACCTTAAATTGGAGCCGTCCTCGGCTCCGAAATATATATAAGCCCAAATCTCCAACGTTCCATGCCCTTCATAAAACCAGTACCTGGACCAACCCGTCCAGCTAATGCGTGTCGGGAAAAGCTCTATTGCTATTTCGCGAGGTAATCCACATCGATGTAATGAAAGCGAGGGGCCCACGACAGTGCAGCAAATTACTTATTTTCTATACTTTTTAAAATAACGAGTAGAATAGCAAGTATGAATTCGTTCTCACAGAGAGCTGTGTAATTGAGACGTTATTTAGATTAACAAAACTATAATAAATAAAAGTTCTAAGGGGGATTGGTTTATTAATTAAATTAAAAAAATAAGAAGAAGAAAATATGATTAAGGAGTTATTCGTCGTCACCAAACGTTGACTGAATTAATATACTTATCTATCTTTCGTCAGAATCATTCATCACTAACCATAGAATAGCAATAAGCTCTGTTATCCCCAAAACTCCTTAACTGGATACGAAAGCGCTCAACTACCATATTATATCCATCCAATCTACCAATAATAATCTCTCAAGGTGTAACCCAGTTGAATGCATTAGGTTTGAATTTAGGTTAATCATAGCATCAAACACATAAGATCGTTTTGCTTACTAGGGTTGTCTTTACACGCAATTGCTCCACATAATCTATCTGTAAGGTCTCATGTTCTCTACTTGTGTAGAAGGTGTTCGATTGTTACACGTATCTCACAACTCTTTACTAACAATATAATAATCAATAAATTACTTTAGCGTGCACTCCAAACAATCTAAGAATCACTCATAAACCGTCGATATAGTAAATACAAGCGACAATGATTAAAACTCCATACAAACTTGTATTACTAATAAATTTTTACATCTAGAACATTAAATTCATCATTAATCTACAAAAGAATTGACTAATAATACTATAAATAATAAGGAAAGAAGAAAAATAATAGTTTCCCCTTAAAGGAGTAAACCCTAGGTTTTAGATGTGGGATTATAGTATGAGGGGTCGAAGGTAGGATCCTTTTTTAAGCCTTAGGTGTCTTCTTTTATAGCCTCCAATACTTGGCTCTCAAGTACCATCTCTTTCTAGAGTTTGGGAACCTATTAGGATCAAGTTTCCTCAATTTAGAAGTCCAAAATAAACACCAAAATGCGTCTAAAAATATCTCTTCACGTGCTAGGTAAGCCTGAACCGCATCCCTTCTTTCTCTTCCTACGCTATCCCAAAACAGGCCCAACAGAAACCAAATCCAAGTTGATTTCACCGTTTTGCTCATAACTTCTTCATACGACCTCGGAATGACCTCGTTCATTTTGTGTTGGCTTCGTTTTTCATTTTCTACAAGATGATGAGATTAAATCCTGGACTTGAACGAGTTCCACTTGGTCTTTGGCCATCCCACCTTTTTAGTACTTTACTTTCTTGCTCATTCTAACACTTTGTAGTTCCCTTTTGGATGATTCACCTAATAAAAGATATAAACTAGAAAAAAAGCATAATAAAGATAGTATGCAAGAATTATAGAAAATATAAACATGGATTTGATATTAAGAATATGTAACTTATGCACTTATCACTAGTGTACTCTCCTACCCTCGACAGATGACTCGACCCTCCATCGATATTATCCCCACTTAGCCACTGTGGACATCCACCATCAGCTTCCCGGGAGGTCACCCACCCCTGGATTTCTCCCATCCCTAGCACGCTTAACTACAAAGCTTTTTACCATATCTGAATCAAATTGTGCTAAAAAGGCCTCAGTGTTAGTAAAGTTCAAACCATTACTTATATTCCACTCGGCGGGTAGGGTTTGCCTAAGGGAATATAAGTAATGGTTTGACCTTTACTTACACCGAGGCATTTTCAGCATAATTTACTTCAGAGTTGGTAATTTTTTTTGCAGTTAAGCGTGCTCAGGAGGGAGTAATCCAGGGATGGATGATCACCCGAGAAGCTGTTGATGGATGACCGCAGCGGCGCCCGTTGAAAACCCCAGATTATCGGATGACCGTAGTGGATAAGTGAGCACAATATCGGTGGAGGTTTGGGACATTATAAATTGTATTAGAGTCGACGACGGGTTGGATGAGAGAGACCGTTGGACGGTTTAGGCCAGATACCAGTCTCATGAGTGGCCGAGAACGTCGGAGATCTGGGATATATATTCTGGACCCGAGGACGGGTTCAATTTAAGGTGGTTTCCGAAGCCGATGATGGCTCCAATTTAAGGTGGTGCTATTGTAATACCCTGATTTGGTATGTAGGCTTCTCCTAGTGGAATATAAGTAATGGTTTGACCTTTACTAACATCGATTTCAGCACAATTGTCTTCAGAGTTGGTAAAAAAATGTAATTAAACGTTCTCGGGCTGAGAGTAATCCAGTGATGCGTAACCTCCTGAGAAGATGTTGTTGGATGACCGCAACAATGCCCGTTAAAAACCCCACACTGTCGGATGACCACAGTGGCTAAGAGGGGACAATATCGGTGGAGGGTTGGGTCATTACATTATAGATACGCACAATTCAAAAGTATGGGTCAAAAAAAAAAAAGAATGAACTTCAAGTGATTTTAACATGGCCGAGTCTATGACCAACCAACTTGCAAACAAAAAAAAAATTGATTCATCGTGGTTTTGTGGGAAAGCAGTTTCAAAAAAATCATCTTTCGCAAGTGAAATATTATTCTAATTATTGGGACAAACATAAAATTCTTACAACGGATACTACAAGAATAAACCCACAACAATTTAGCCTTTGGAAAAGGTATTTTAAATGGTTACAGAAAGACATAAATGAAACAAATAACCGAAAATTGGTTAATAGTGTTAGCTCTGATGAAGACGATGAAAATGATGAACTCGATGAAATTCAAAAACTAAGTGATTAGCAATATAATAGTTTTAACTATTTTGCAAGTAAGTTTAAGTTAAATGTATTAATTATTTTGAAGATAGTATTAATTTTACTTAAAATTGGATTTAGTTGTTATATTAATTCAAATGCAATAGTTTCATTTTTAATATTAGATTTGGTTGCTTCAAATTAAGCCAAAATTTATTCATTAAATGAAATTCATATATTACATAAACATAACTAGTTAAAACATAACGACAACTCAGAAGTTAACAATTAAACTAAACTTCACAGCCTCCCACCCCTGGCTCCAAAAGCATCATAAAGACGAGCAGTCATATCACTTTTTAAACTCACATAAAGATTTTGGTCTCGAATTCTCTGAATTCCATCCCTATATAATTTTTTGTAGGTTTCCTATACAATGGTTCAATATCAAGCCTCAAATCTTTATCCGGAAAACTAGTCTAAGAAAAATCACGTCGGGCTGCCTTAATGACCATGTTATGCAAAATTATGCATGTGAGCATAACCTTATATGCATTTCGAATGGATCAAAAGCACAATATGGCCTATAAACAATAGCGAACTTCTTCTTAAAAATTCAAATGCCCATTCAACACCCTTCCTAAAATCCATTTGTTGGGTGTTAAAATACTTCAGAGCACGAGGTAATGGCTTTGTTAGTTTCTGTGGAATGGATGTCAGATTAGGTCTCACTTGTATTGTCTTAAGATCTAATTATAAGGATGTGGAGAATGATTTTAGAAAAGGTAAAGTCCCTTGGTGTATTCTAGCTAGATGGAACAAACCTAAAAGTCAGATGATAGATATTCAGTTTGAGCAATTTTTCAGGGAGATCAATTTTTCTGCTGACTCCTTGGTAAACAAGGGTGCAGGTCTTTGTGTTGGTGATAAGGAAATCAAGGTGAGAAGTGCTATTTCCATGCCTAGAGTGGAAATTTCGGATACCGTGTATTTTAGATTTTGTAAGAGCAATTCAAGTGGGGTTTAGCAAATCTGCCCATTTGGTATGCCAGGTGGATTGGAAAATCCATTTTATGGCAGTGGAAAAATGGTATATCAGCTCAGATTGAGCCGATCAGTGCAACTTGAGATGACCTTCTCAAGTTGATTGTCAAATCCCAACAGGCATAAAACTGTTATAATTTCCAAACTGTATAAGTACAACCCTCATTCAACTTCTCTACTCACACCAAAATCAATTTTCTCTACAATCTCCTTTACATATTTTCTCCATAAAAAACTCTTTTATAATTTATATTATGCTTCTAATTTTTTTCAAAACTACCATGTCTCAATCTCAAGATATTAGTCGAATAAGAAATAGAAAACCACCTAGGAATAATCATAGTCAACCTCTAACAATGACATGCACAAAAAGGTTCGAATGGAGAGAAAAATCCCAATCTACTTTCTGATCGAAAAGTAGCCACAACTAAAGGTCACCTGTCTACAAAAATAGAGCGAGATAGTTCCCATCAAAAACAAAGAGGTGGTTGGTATGAAGTTAACAAAGTTTATGCAAAACTTACTCCTGGTGCTAAAATTATTGTCGATAACTTTTCTAGGATTATTTTGTACTATCTATATGCGAAGAAACATTCGGCCAAATTGGTGTTTACATTGGTGGAACGTTGGTGGTATACTATGTTATACATTTTGATTCATAATTTTATGCAATCAATAAGAATATTATTTAAAATTAACAATTTTAATGTTTTTACAGAAATAATACCATTAGATTTGTTTTTCCTATTTGGGATACCTTACGGTGTAAGAGATGATGTTCCATTTGATCAAGAAAGTTGGTTGAATGAAGATCGATATAAAGATGAACTTTTGTTGTACTTTGACGTAACAACGAAAAGGTCACTCAGGACCTTAAGAAGTGATGGAATTCCTAATTCCGATTTAAAGGCATTTATAGTCAATGAATTATATGGTGATATCAATTCGTCAACATATGATCCTGAAAATGATACACAAATTGCCAAGGTTTTTAATTTATGGTTACTTGGTTCATGTTTTTTCGCTAACTCAAACGCTAGTACTCAAGTAAGATGGTTATAGGCATTGTGATATATGGAAAAGGCTGCCAATTATGATTGGAGGTCTGTCATATTAGTCGAGTTGTACATTAGTATCAATATCACATGCTTGGGTTCGTCAAGCATCAAAGGTTTATGGGGTCTCCTCGAGGTAAATATGATAAGTTTACAAATATTTATCAAGTTAAACTAATTGTATGTAGTTTACTTCAGCTTTGGTGGTATACATATTCCAATATTGGTCTACCAAGACTTTATGACTACACCAAAAAGTTTTACCCAACTATAGTAAGGTATGAAGACGGTAATTGTCAAACATGACAAAACACCACTGAACGAGATAATATGCATATGTGGAGATACCAAATGTAGCTTAGGACCAAACATAATGTTATTTGCATCTCGTATGAGTATTATGAGGAGTTCAGTGGTGTTGTATCCCAAGGGATCAGAGATTTTTCACTCCATCACATGTTGCTCTACAGTCTTGTCAAGAATATTGGTGTTTATTATTTTGGGGAGAGATGTGCTAGACAGTTAATTGGTGCAGTTGGAGTGTAACAATTTTTATTTGTTTTACTTTACCTGTATTAACAAAATATGTCTGATTCTGTTATTGTTTGAGCTGTGTTCTTTCCTTTATAAACTCAATCACTCACTGTAATTCCTTTATCAAAAAGTATCCTTATAAAAATTCTGATTACCATTCAAAGATTCTTTCATGGTATCAGATTTCAAAGGAAGATACAAACTCTTTCATCAATTTTGATCCTAAAATCACTTCAAAATTCCGCTGCAACTACAATTTCTTATCAATTCTACTATCGAATTTCTAGTAACACTTGAAAATTCTACAATTTTTAATCAGATTGTATCTGGTTATCCACCATTCTTGATGTTCTTGATTTTTATATTTCTGATCTACTACTTGAAATCAAGCTCATTATTCTTTTATTAACCAATCTTGAAAATCTACTTCTGATTTGCTTCTTGAGATTCACAAATTACTTTTGTTCATTCAAATCTTGATTCTCAATATTGAATTTCGTCTCAATAACGTCTACTACTTCAGTATTACCTTTTCATAATATTACTAACTTTGTTTCAATAACGCTCAAAGAGGATGGCTCAAACTACTTATTTGGAAAAATCAATTTGAGTCAATCTTAATTATAACATATCTATATGAATATGTGGATGGAAGTTCTTGAAGTCCAGATGAATTTGTAGTTCTTGATGAAACTAGGGTACCATATTCATTGTTCTTCTATTAGCACAAGATTACCGAGTTTGTTATGTCTTGTCTCAATGCAACTTAGATGATACTATCTCTAGAGGGATTATCGGATTCACCAATGCAAGGGAGATTTGGTCTTACTTGGAGAAGAAATTTGTTCAATAATTTTCTGCTAAGAAGTCTTTACTTAGGAGTCAGCTTCATTCAATCAAAAGAGGTATAACAAATCTATCTCTACCTATTTTCATAATTAAGAACCATTACAGATTCACTACAGGCAATTTGTGAAAATGTAGATGAGTCTGATATTGTTCTGTATGCATTGATGGGTCTAGGAAAAGAGTATAGGGAATTTGTCATTACTGCACAAAATAGGGAAACTGAGTTTACTCTTAGTGATGTTATATCTAGACTTTTACATCATGAACAATGGTTAAAGGCAGAAGCTATTGAATCTACTTTTATACTTGAAACAAACAATTCTGCATTTTATACAAATGATTCATCAAATGCTTCTACTTCAAGAACTGGTTATCATAATAAGAACAAGACTCAAGTTACTTATTTTAGTCAAGTTTGTTGTCATATTTGTAAGAAAATGGGACATACACCAAATAGATGTCATTTTAGATTCATTCCAAATAAGAATGCATGTCCTAATGGTCAAAATTCTTCTAGTGGTAGTGCTTCCAATTCACTTCAACAAACTTTTGATACTATTCAAGAAACATTTGTGATTACTACTAGTGATTCAAATCTTGTATCTGTTTGGCTACCTGACTCTGGAGCAACAAGTCATGACTAAAGATAAACATTTGTTAGCTACTTCTAAAGTGTATGGTGGATATGATAAAGTGATGGTTGGAGACGGTACTATACTTCATATAGCAGAAAATGGCAAGATTATTCTTAATACTAATTATAGTCAATTTCAATTAGAGGATGTTTTGTATGTTCCTAATATTAAGCAGAATCTTTTATTAATTGCTAAATTCATACAAGATAAAAAAGTATTTGTTGAATTCTTTGAGTGGGGATATGAGATAAAGTGTGTTTAAACAAGGAAAATTCTTGCTGAAGGAAATATATGAAACAACTTATATCCAATACAGGAACTTACTTCTTTTGCTTTAAATGCATCAACTACAAATTCAAAAGATCTTTGGCATAAAAGGTTTGACCCTACTTCTGAGTTCATTTTAAAGAAAATATCTTCTGCTTATTCTATTTAGCTTCATTCCAGTGCTACTTTTTGCTTATGTGAAGCCTGTCAGATGGGAAAGAACCACATATTACCTTTTACCTTGTTTAAGAGAATTACTACTACACCTCTTTATCTGGTGCATTGTGATATCTGGGGGACAACACCAATTTCAAGCTCACTTGGTTTCAAATACTACATTTTATTCTTTGATGACTACTCTAGGTATCATTGGATATATCCTCTTAAGAGCAGAGATGAGAGTTTATCATGTTTTCAACATTTCAAATCTACTTCTGAGAATGTACTATCTGTGATCTATCAAATATTTTCAGTGTGATAATGCCCCTTAACTTATTAAAGGACAATTCAAAAAATTTCTAGATGAGTCTGGGATACTTTATAGAGTTTCATATCCTTATTTACATCAGCAGAATGGCTTAGCTGAGCGCAAACATAGGCATATTGCATAAATGGGCAACGCTGCCTTTTCAAGCAAATCTTCCAAAATCATTTTGGTATAAATCCTATATGAAAACAACTTATATAATTAATAGACTGCCATCAAAGGTATTACATTTCAAATCTCTTATGAAATGTTGTTCAATAACTTGCCAGATTATTCTTTTTTAAAGGTGTTTGGTTGATGTTGTTATCCTAATATAGAGCCATACATGGCTGATAAACTTAGTCTTAAGTCAGAAAAGTCTGTGTTTCTAGGATATAACCCAATACATAAAGGGTATAAGTGCTATGACCTATCTGCTAAGAAGACATATATCTCAGTACATGTAAATTTTGATGAAGATAGTTTTCCATTAAAAAATACTTCAATTCCTTCTATATCTGAAGAAGACTCAAGTTTGGGAGATACTTCTATTACTTCTAATATACCTGAAATTCAGAATGAAGATGGAGCAACAACTTCTGGTGATACTTCTGCAATTTTTTATACTTCTGAGGAAGTTCAAATTGATCCACAAACTATAATGACAAGATAAAAAGATGGAATTTCAAAGTTTAAACAATTGCCAACATATTTTGTTTCTCATAACACTATCAGGAATCCTCTTCATTCTGCTTTTACTGCTTTGACATCAATTGTAGAACCTAAAACTTATAAAACAACATCCAAGATTCCACAGTTTGTTCAAGCTATGGACAATGAATACAACTCTCTTATGGAAAATGGAACATGTACTCTAGTGAAAACTGATCCTAGTTATAATGTTTTAGGAAATAAATGGGTATACAAGATAAAGTTGAATGCAAATGGGTCATTAGAAAGATATAAGGCAAGATTAGTAGCAAAGGGTTATGATCAGAAAGATGGGATTGACTACTTTGAGACCTTTAGTCCAGTTGTAAAGGCAACTACAATAAGAGTTGTTTTAACTATTGCAATTTCTAGATAGTGGACTATTAGGCAGCTAAATGTTAGCAATGCCTTTCTACATGGATTTCTTGAAGAAGAAGTCTACATGCATCATCCTAATGGTTTCATAGATCCAAACAAGTATGAATATGTGTGTAAGTTGAATAGAAGCTTATATGGACTCAAACAGGCTCCTAGAGTTTGGTTGAGAGGTTTTGTGGAACAATCTTTGATTTTGGCTTCTTCAGATCCTCTTGTGATCATTCAATGTTTGTATATCAATATGGAAACTCTATGGCAGTTCTTACTCTATGTTGATAACATTATTCTAGTGTGCTCATCAGATCAGCTGTCTACTATAATAATTCAATTTCTACAGAAGGTGTATCCAATGAAGGATCTTGGTCTGTTGCATTTCTTCTTAGGCATTGAAGCAGTTTTTCTAGATAATTCAAAGAAACTACATTTATCACAGAAGAAGTATACTATTGACATGCTTCAAAAATTTGATATGTTAAACTGCAAACCATCCAAAACTCCAGTTACCCAAGGACCAAGATTGTCAGTTACAACTGGTATTGCTTTGACATATATAAAAGGTTACAGAAGTATGGTTGGAGGGTTACAATATTTTACAATTACAAGGCCAGATATGTGTTATGCAGTGAACTATGTTTCACATTTCATGCATTCTCCAACTTCTGAACATTTACTTCTTGTCTAGAGGATCTTCAGATACTTGAAAGGCACAGTAGGGTCAGGAATTGTTCTTCATGCAGGTGATACTTTATCAATATCTTCTTATTATGATTCAGATTGGGCTGGGTGCCCATATACCAGAAGATCAACATCCGAATTGAGTGTTTACTTAGGTTCATCTATTATTTTTTGGTCTTCAAAGAAACAACCTACAATCTCAAAGTCATCTGCTGAAGTTGAATACAAGGCATTAATTGTAGCTGCTGCAAAAACTGTATGGATTTTATTTCTACTTCATGACCTTGGGGTGCATGTCAATGAACCATGTCTTTTGTTCTATGATAACACATCTGCAAACACTTTAGCATGTAAGCCAGTCTTTTATGCAAGAAAAAAGCATGTGTAAATAGATTACCACTTTATTAGAGAGCTGGTAAGTTATGGATTTCTCAAGATTCAATATGTTCCATCTGCAAATCAGGTAGATGACTTGCTCACTAAAGGTCTTTCTTTTCCTGTCTTCCTCTCTTTGGCTGTCAAGCTTCTCAGTTTCCAACAATATCAGCTTAAGGGGAACTATAAAGATATGTAAGTCAGTCTTATGTAAGTGTGTGAGACACTTATGTCTATGAGTGAGTGTGATTAGAGTGTAACAATTTTCTTTTTGTTTTACTTTACCTGTAACGGCTGTATTAACAAAATATATTTGATTCTGTTATTGTCTGAGCTGTGTTCTTTCTTTTATAAACTCAACCACTCACTGTAATTCCTTTATCAAAAACTATCATAATAAAAATTCCGATTATCATTCAAAGATTCTTTCAGTATTTATAATAATTATTAAATTTGGGATTGATTGCAAAGTTTAAGTGCGTAAACAATCCCATCTCTCAGTTATAGGATATAACGTGCCTAATGATGAGTTTTATGATAGTGGTCAAAAAAGGGTTTCAAACTTTCGAACTTGTGAAGATTGATTTTAGATTTAATAAACTAATATTAAAATTAAAAATATACACAAAAGATGAAAATAATATTCATAAATACTGAGGTTGTGGATATCACCATTAACCAATTAAAGTGATTCAATCTAATCAATATTCATGCAATTCTTTAAATTTAAAGTGATTCTAATATGTTGCAAAAGTAGATTTTCAAAATAAAAAATTTAAATTGAAAGCATAGAACATCAAAAACCCTAGGCTAAGCATGCTCTATCAAAACAAATCACAATTGTTTAATAAAAATCCTTAAATCAATTTTTTTAATCAAAAAAAATAATCATAAAAGAAATTACAAAAATCAATTAAAATAGAAATATACCACTTTTATTGGAACAATGGCTTCTGCCATCGCCTCAGCAAAGGGGTTTATCTCCTCATATTAATCTCTTGCTCAAAATAATGATACATGCCTCAAAGTGTTTACAAACGATGAAAAAGAGTGAAAATAATGAAAACAGCAAGTTTGCAACGTTTATAAGCGTTATAGACTCACTGATAGAGAGGGAAAAGTTTTTCACTGAAGATAAACGTTGCAAAGTGAAGATAAATGTTGCAAAGTTAAAAGCTTCAGCGACAAAATCTTCAACTTTTTGGCCACGTAAACTTCAACCTTTTAGCAACGATTTCTTCATCTTCTTCATCATGATCATGAACATATTTTCTAATTTTTCGATTTCTTCGATTCTGGCAGAGCCATACCCCCCCACCCCCCCTCAACTTTTCTATTCGACCCTCATTTATAAGGAAACACCAACTCAGCTCCAAATCTTCCTCCAAATCTTCAACAAATTTTTCCATTAAATAAAATATAATTTCGGTAATAATATCAAAATCTCGATGATGATTCTGATTTTCTTCTCGGTCTTTAATTCTCAACAAATTTTGTGATCTTATTTCCTTTCAAAGACGTAGTTTCCTATTTGAGAATGATTTGCTCGATGTTATGAGATAAAATTTCTTTTGGAAATCACCGAGGATATTTGTTTTCTTTCTGTTGGAGACAAGATGCAAGATTCTCTGGCTTGATTGCGTGTACAATTGTTGTTGATAAGGTAAGAGAATATCTTGTCTTTAGAATTTGAAATTATCCAAAATATTATGTGATCAACTCACACAGTTGTGAAGAATAAGTTCCCACCAAAAATCTGTATTTGAACTTGGGCATGAATGCCTTTATCATTTATGAGGGGTGCCCTTATCCAAAATTAGGGTGTCTTTAACACTTTTTAAGCCAATTTTTCCACCATCATTTATTCTCCAAAAATACCTACAATCACAATAAAATGACATTATTAGTACACAATCGAGCACTACCAATATAAAGAATTGAGACAAATCAGACACAAAAATGTGTCTATCAAATACCCCCAAACTTATTGTTTGCTAGTCCTCGAGCAAATCTAATCTAAACTAACTCACTTTCGCAGGCATCGCGATTGCATTAGCGTGTGCAACAAGCCTTTAAACCCATAGGTGTCCCTATCGGACGAGTTTTATCTCGTGAGGGTTTACAAGAGATATACCCATAAGACCTTTACTCCAAACCCTAGCTACTTGTGAACAATTGAGGGTAAACACTAAACAAGCTATTTATTTGGCATACTAAATTCTTCGGCTATGGGAATCATTACCCTATATGAGTCCAATTGATGTACATGAGTTTGCACTCAGCGTAAAATTCATACAAGAATTCAAAACTCTACTTAGATAGTCGTTCAACCACGATACTAAAAATCTATCAAAGTACAATCACGTGACAATATTTAGAAGATGGATGTGGACAAAATGAAGTTCGCGCATGTTGACTAAGGTGAACGGTGTTTCCCATATCTGTCTGAAGGTCAGTGCCAGGATGAATCCTAATGGATTGAGATATGCTCCCACTAGTCTTACTCCTTATATTAATATCGACTCAGCTGGTATATACAAGGGTTCAACGGTCGATTTATTGAAAATAAAATAATTATTTATTTTAAATGTACTGACAACATGATTGGATCAAATGAATCCAACACATGCTCCTTATCAGCATCTTACATGATAGTTCTCATGGATCCTGCGTTCCACGCTTGCTTAGGACCAAACGTAATGTTATTTGCATGTCGTATGAGGATTATGAGGAATTCAGTGGTGTTGTATCCCAAAGGATCAGAGATTTTTCACTCCATCACATGGTGCTCTACAATGCTGTCAAGAATATTGGTATGTCATATATTTTGATTTATAATTTTATACAATCAATAAGAATATTATTTGAAATTAGAAATTTTAATGTTTGTACAGAAATAACACCATTAGATTTGTTTTTCCTACTTGGGATACCTTATGGTGTGGGAGATGATGTTCCATTTGACCAAGAAAGTTGGTTGAATGAAGATCGATATAAAGATGAATTTCTGTTGTGCTTTGATGTAACAAAAAAAGGGTCACTCAGGACCTTAAGAAGTGGTGGAATTCCTAATTCCAATTTAAAGGCATTTATAGTCAACAAATTATATGGTGATATTAATTCGTCAACATATAACCCTGACAACGATACACAAATTGCCAAGGTTTTTATTTTATGGTTACTTGGTTCATGTTTTCCCCTAACTCAAACGCTAGTACTCAAGTATGATGGTTATAGGCGTTGCGATATATGGAAAAGGATGCCAATTATGATTGGGGGTCTGTTATATTAGCCGAGTTGTACATTAGTATCCATATCACATGCTTGGGTTCGTCAAGCATCAAAGGTTCATGGGGTCTCCTCGAGGTAAATATGATAAGTTTACAAATATTTAGCAAGTTAAACTAATTATATGTAGTTTACTTCAGCTTTGGTGGTATACATATTCCAATATTGGTCTACCAAGACTTTATGACTACACCAAAAGGTTTTACCCAATTGTAGTAAGGTATGAAGACGGTAATTGTCAAATATGATAAAACACCACTGAACGAGATAATATGCATATGTGGAGATACCAAATGTAGCTTAGGACCAAACGTAATGTTATTTGCATGTCGTATGAGTATTATGAGGAGTTCAGTGGTGTTGTATCCCAAGGGATCAGAGATTTTTCATTCCATCACATGTTGCTCTACAGTCCTGTCAAGAATATTGGTGTTTATTATTTTGGGGAGAGATGTGCTAGACAGTTAGTTGGTGCACCAAAGAATCCTCGAGATGCTAACATCTTTGGATCCGATTAGACAAGACTGAAAACAAAAGGATGGAAAATGTATGAGTTGGTCTTCGGGGCTTGTGACGAAGATCGATAAGACAGATGGTTTAAATCGGTTACATAGCCATTAATTGGTGCTGAAGTTTTAAACATCTACGGGATGGATTTTCTGGCAGTAGGTAACACATTACTTAAATTGAATGTTACAACAAAACCACCACCGGTGATTCCAACTTTCATTGTTTATCCTTCAACATAAGCTTCTTCTTCATCGGCCCCTTCAGTTTCTAGACCTTTTTCTTAATCAAATGGGTCTGATTTATATGTTTTGAGTTGGGAGCTAGTGATTATTAAACTCCAAGGAGAGCGTCATCTACTTCCTATTGTCTCACAAGGTCTGGATCGTCCTAATTCTTATACAGGCATATCGGTCAGTCAAGAACAATTGAATCAAATGGAGTTAAGAGATTTGGAAACTAGATGTCTGTACCAACAACAATTGTGGGAAATGGCGAAGTCCATGAGCTTCAGTCCAAATTTTTCTCACCATTATGAAACTCCATATTACCAGAAAGTAGTGCCAAGTACACAAGTACCTTTTAGATCACAATCTCAATATCATCCAGTGAGTGAGGCCATTACAAAAAATCTAAATTTATCAAGAATATTGAAGAATATTAAACTTCGATGGCTCTCCAAATGATAAAAATGCATGGTTTGGAAATCAAGGTGGAGGACCTGATGATGCGGGATCTTAAGATACAGGACCATATCAAGGATTTGGGAGTTTGATCCAGGAGGGAAAATATAACATGAGCTGGAATGTGACTGAGTAGTTATAATTATGTTTTATTTAATATTTGTAATTGCAATTGAGATTACGTCTATTTATGTAATTATAACTAATCTATATAAAGGAAACTAGTATTAAATTTTATTTCACAATTAAAATTTATAATAACGTTTTTCTCGAGTATTAGGTTCTGAACCCGTTGCAGTTACTATTGAAGAACCCGTTACAAAAGGTCTTGATTTAAAACATTAGGTGACACTGTCAACGACAGTTCTATAGTGTTATTCTTTGGCTCTTCTTTATGAATAACCCTAGATTTTTTTCTGAAACTTGCAAAATGGTTTTTTTTCTTTCTTCTGGCTCACTGTAAGTTCTCTGCCTTCACCCAATCTCCCTATTTATACTACACAACCCTAAATCTCCTCAAATCACCGATTATAATCTTTTAATCAATGCTCAAATCTTATCCGAATAATATTCTTTAATTCTCGGATATTTTTCTTCCTTCCCTAACTCGGTGATTTAATTTATTTCTCTCTTTGTATGATTCTCTATCATTCTCAGTGATGTTGTTACCACAAAACTCAAGAGAATATCTTCTCTATTTTTTTCTTATCAAAAACAAATCTCGCGTGAAAGATTCTTTCCCTTTTTGTTCTTTTTCGGTCTTTCCTATTTTGGGTATCCCGAACTTGGACGATTCTTCTTAACTTGGCAAGAATATATCTTGTTTTTAATTCCCTTAGTATCTCCAGAAAATCATTATCAACTTCACGCCTGATGAGATTTGAAGTTTCTCGCCAAGAATTTGTATTTGAATTCAAAAGGAGGTGCCTCTATCCAAAGTCGGGGTGCCTTTATCCATCTTTCGTGTGCCTTTATTAATTTTAAAGTCAATTATATCAGTACAAAAAATATTACAAAAATCATAGAAAAGACCTGAAAACATAGAAAAACAATTATATCAGTACAAAAATCGAGTAGTAGCAACGTAAATATGAGAAGAAAATAAGACACATAAATGTGTCTATCAATAAACCATTTTGTCGTCGTTCCATACCCCTACTCGGATAACATACTACAAAGTTTCTACGTAGAGATAGATCTTCATCTACGGTAAACTCTGCATGATCAATATACGGTTGAGCCATTACTCGAAAAATTATGGGTGTAAAAGGTGGAGAAAGTGTGATTTTGAAAGTGAAAAGTTGAATTTATAGAACTATTTTATGGAACTAGCCGTTGTCATCTCAGGGTAGGCCGGTCGTCTCAGTTTGCTACGATAACGACCACATTTCAGCCATTGATTTTTTTTAATCCAAGGGTCTATATACAATTTATATTTCGACCATAACCTTTAATCTAGGATTAATCCAACCACTAATTTTGATTTTAACAATAACTTTAATTAAATGTATTTGATTTAACAACCTTTTCCAATGTAATTCTTAATTTTAATTAAACGTAATTTGATTTCAAAAGGAATATACATGCTTAATTGAATTAACTAAAATTATATTAAAATATTAATCTTCATTATATTAATTTAGTAAACTATGTTTTTTTTTACGAGATATAAACTAGGGCAGTAAAAACTTAAATAAGCATTTCAATAAAAATCTCGGACAATCTTTGGCCTAATTTTTTCTTCATTTGATGTAACTTCCAATCGCTGCGCTCTTGAGAAGATTTTCCTTAGCTTTTGTGAACAGTACTATGATTAACTTTCAAATTTTTTTGCCTTCATTTTTCTTGCCTTGAACTCTTCTTTTTCTTATAGCTGCAACTTTGACTTGGTTAAATCTAAAACTTGAAGACCTCTTTGCTTTTTATCATTCTCTATTTTTTTATAACCATCATATATCTTACTAATAGCATCTTTGAGTATGACTCCCGAAAAATCAAGTTGGGTTGGCAAATCAATTGGGTTGTAATTTTTACCATTTTTTCGAATTTTTTCTACATATTTTGAGATTAAGAGTTTGAGATGGAAAAATAAAGATTGAAGTGAAAATATAGAAAAATTTGGGTATAGAATGTGTGATTTTGGAGTTGAAATCGGTTGAATTTATAAGGAGTGAAATAAAAGTTGTTGGATGAATAGCCGCTGTCGGTTCAACCTAGGCCGATCGTCTCAACTAGAGCCGAGTCTCGATCCAAGTAAGGCCGACCGATTCTAGTTGATTCACTCATCTCAGGTTAAGACTTTTGGCTCAACCTGAAACGACTATGACAAACCTCAAATTCAAGAATTTACTCATCCAGTTTACTAGTCCCACTATGGGTACAAAATTAACAAACCTGCCCGTTTGCTATGCCCATTGGACTTGTTCTCAATAGTTCGTTCTTTCTTGTTTTTTTAGCTGGCCTTTCCTCGGCTATTGTAACATTTGGTTATTCATTCAATAAAGTTGTGTGATTAAGCAAAAATAAAAATAAATAAAAAATAAAAATTGACACTTTACCCTAGCCCTATACCAAAAATATTTTAGTAAAGATTCCCAAATTCCTCGGCGGCTTGGTAAGTTTGGCTTCCTCTATAAATTTTTCTTTCTTCGTCAAAATCTAAATCCATTCACCATCACCGGTGGCGAGAATTTTTCTCACTTATTAATAACTAATAACATTAGATTGATCCAAACAAATTATGATGATTTCCTTATTCAATCGTACAACTTCATCCATTTTTCATTCTAAATATATCCTCTCCCATAATTTCACTACTTACACAAGTAAAGATTCTTCCTTCACTTCTACAACTTCACAGTATGAAGATAGTGGTCTTTATGGATTCAAAATCTTGAAATCTGCTAAGGGATTTCGTCGTTTCGTTGATGAAGCTATTGAGAGGTATGCCATCTATTGGACATTAAAAATGCAATATACATATTTCTCTGTGTTATATAAATTTATTTGAATTTGTATATTAGGTCAGGAGAACTGGTTTCATATATATCAGAATTGCCTTCTAATGTTGAGATTATTCGAGCCATGGATGAGATATCGGATACGGTAAGGTTTTGCTCATGTAATTGATTGATTTTTGTTCTTAAACTGTACTAACGTTGATTGAGTACTTATATTCTGGTACTTATTAGGTATGCTCTGTAGTAGATTCAGCAGAACTTTGTCGAAATACTCATCCCGATAGGTAAGTTGATATTTTGAGTAAATGATGTTTTGGTGTTTATCTGTTGTGGGTTTATTGAAAGCTCTTCCCTTTTTTTTTTGGTAGAGAATATGTGGAGGAAGCTAATAAGGCGACTATGAGAATTCATGAATATCTACATGTGAGGTGACTGTTGTCTATTTAGTTATGCTGTTTTGAGTTTTTGTTTGTTATGCATTCGATTCATTGTTGTTCATGGATCTATGTTAGATAGGTATACAATTTGCATCTGTATTCTCAATTCCAAAGGAGGATCCTAAGTAAACAATGGCAGATTTTTTTTCTTCTTTCCCATGTGTTCCATTGTGCCCAAAGTTATTTTGCTTATGACACTTAGGGTTTAATCATTCTATGTAAACAATTCGAAGCAATATAGTTAGGTGTCCATGATGTATGATATGTGAGGACAATAACATTCAAGTTTTTTATGCTGGATTTTCCTTACAGTTTCTGAATACAAATCATTGCCTATATAATGCGGTATTAAAGGCCGAGCAAGGTAGTTTGGATACAAAAGAAGCTCAGAGGGCAGCCCTTTCATTACGTGTTGATTTTGAGAAGGGAGGAATCCATCTTCCTGCTGGTAAATAATTATTTGTGTCATGGGTTAGTATTCTCTTCACTTTATAGACAATCCATTTCTCTTTTTTATAATTCCCCTTTTCATTTCACAGACAAGTTGGAGAGAGTTAATCAGCTAAATATCGAAATTGCTCAGATTTGTAGACAGTAAGTATATCTTATTTTGCTCAATCTAGCCAATAATGATAAACAATTAGAGAAGTGATAGCTAAACCCTAAGTATTTAAATGTATTGAGATTTCTTTGATGTTTGGCCCCAAGTATAATTGTGAGTATCTTATATTTATTGAACATCATTTAGTAGTTCATCAGTATTATATATATATATATATATATATATGATGTATGTTAATTTCAATCTTAGTCTCGGGCCAGCTATACCATAACTGCAAACAAGGTCATCTGGGAGTTTTTGTGAACTGGATATTGAGTTTTAGTATTTTCTGCTCGTAGTCAAGTCTATAATGCTTGTTTCTCTTTTTTTATTTATTTTTTATTTTGGGAAAGGGACACATTATTTTTGATCGGTTCTGAGTAAGTCTCTTGTCATTTGTGGTTCATCAGGTTCAATGAAAATATTATAAACGATCCAGGTTTTGTAGACATCTTTCCAGCTTCACGTATTCCGAAGCGTATTCAACATCTCCTCAGGCCCATTTACCATACTAGTTCATCTGCATTGAAAGAAAAGGGTTTTCGAATAACCACAGACCAGGGCACTCTGTCTTCTGTACTGCAATGGGCTTCAGATGAAGAGGTAGCTTATAACTTGGATGACTCTGTTTGCTGTTTGTATGAGACATTTGGTCTGACCAACATGCAGGGCTGGTAGTTGTCAGAAGAACAGTGTCTCCTTAAAGATCTTGTGGAGCTTTGACCAGATTTGCTTAAATCCATGAATTAGATCTACTTGGTTCTTCGAGCCTCTATTAGCCAAGCCTTAGAACCTAAACATGTTTATGTATTGATCATGTATGATTATTTTCCAGGTTAGAAAGCAGTCGTACATTCGAGGAAATTCTGTTCCACGTGCGAACCTTGCTCTCCTTGATAAGCTGATAACTGCTCGTCATGACCTTGCACAGGTCATCTCTCTTCACACTTAGTACATTCTTCAACATCATACCAATTCCTAACTATGTAGGAATAACAAGATATTACTAAATAGATCCATGAAATCCAGTTGACAGTTTGACACCGACAAATTGTAGAGATATAACCAACTTTCTTCCACAAATTGTACACCAACTAATTAAATGTGTGTTCCCTTCTGAAACAATCTTGGTAGTTAGTACTCCCTCCGTCCAAGTTATATAGGCGTAGTTCTTATTTTTGGTTGTCCATCTAGATAGGCATAGTTCTATTTCCTAGATAGTTTTTCCATATATACCCTTATTAATGATATTAGTATTATACTAAAACGAATTTAATGTTTCTAGTTTTCATCAAAAAGGAAGGGGTAATATAGGAAAAAAATAGATT
Source organism: Papaver californicum (assembly GCA_023531435.1). NCBI lineage: Eukaryota > Viridiplantae > Streptophyta > Magnoliopsida > Ranunculales > Papaveraceae > Papaver > Papaver californicum. The sequence goes on along the minus strand of JAJJMC010018473.1, from coordinate 1,187,854 downwards.
TTTATAAATTTGTTTTGTGCCTATATAACTTGGACGGAGGGAGTATAATTTTTCTCAGGGGAGTCATCCCACATAATGAAGTCACAATGCCTCGAAGTGGTGTTTTCTATATTATTTTCTAGAGGCGGAAGATGGAACCTTGCCGATATATATTTGAAAAGATTTCTACCGTTAAGTCTCTCTCAGAAGATCTGCCACTTCATAATTTTTTTGGTTGTTAACGTTACAACACATATTACAGGCTTTAAACAGGAACTAATATGGAATAGAAAAACCTAAATCATGAAAAATAAAGCAAATATAATTATATGATATACTTTATGGAAATAAAAGCTAGCCAAATGTGTGTCTGTGCATCCATTTTTTTGTTTGTTTGTTTTTTTGCTTTTATTGATGTTGTAAGCCTTGTTTGACTTTCTATGCATTTAGATATTAGACCATAAAACGTACGCAGAATTTGCGGTTCATCAAAACCTGTCTTCATCACCAGAGGTTGTCAAGTCTTTTTTGGTTGAAATGGCCGAGCTTGTTAGGCCTAAAGCGGACAAGGTAATACAGGCACGCTTGTTAGCTGCAGACTTTAACAGTTTCTCTTTCTGGATAACTCTGCAGTATTTTTTATATTTTATTACGATGCCTTCCATTATAGGAATTCAATAAAATTAGAGATTTTAAGAGAGAAAGATCTGATTATAAAAATGGAGTACCGGAGCCTTGGGATGAGGCCTATTTCACAGGGATGATGAAGTCTTCTCTGTACAGTTTAGATTCCTCGGTAAGCTTTCGCATTTCTGTGAATAGACAGACTTGAGTAACCTTTTACTTTTATCGAAAGCCCTTCTATCTATTTGGTAGTTGATGACTTGGTGCGGGTTATTTCGGTTGGATTTTCTATTAATTAATGCCAACCTAAATTCCTGCATTATTTTTCATTTTCTTGGAGTTTTCTGTAGTTTTTGTTTTCTTCCTGAGCAGGCCATATCAGCATACTTTCCCTTATCACAGTGCATAGAAGGTTTGAAAATGCTCGTTCAGTCATTGTTTGGCGCAACTTTCTATAGCGTCCCTCTAGCACCCAGTGAATCATGGCATTGTGATGTGCTAAAAATGGCTCTTCATCATCCGGAAGAGGTAACTGAGCTTTTTCTTTCTCCTTAATTATGCAGCTTCTATCGTTATCAATTTTTTCAACAACTGTTGCGTGATCTTGAAGATTAGATTTCTCGGTTGGTGGCCCTTTTAACTAAGCTTCTTTGTAAGCTTTCCTAAGAGTTGTATCTGAGAGAAATAACACTTGTGGTAAATCAAGAAGTATAACCAAGTTCTGATTTAGTGCCAGTTTTCATTATGGGCCAATCTGTCAACCATGTTTTGGTTTATCTTTTGTTTTCTTTACCCAGCTGTATCCTGTATGAAATCCCCTGTTGCACTAGTAGCATGGTAGCTCACCTACTTCGCTTATCCAGCCAGTGTTATTTTGTTAGTTACTAGCTATGCAGATATGTGATTATCCAAATGGGTGCTTCTTATTTATTTTTTGTTACTCTGCTGACTTTGCTCTATTAACACTATAAGGATTACACTTGTAATAAACCCAGGGTGATTTGGGGTATATTTACCTTGATTTGTACTCGAGGAAGGGAAAATTCCCAGGCTGTGCACATTTTGCCATTAAAGGTGCGCGTCGAATATCAGAGACAGAATACCAACTTCCTGTATATCTCCAGCCCTTTACTCCTTTTTTAAATTCATCTAATTGCTGTTTTAAAATAATAATTATATGTGTCAGTTATTACTATATATAGCAATCCTGCAGACACAGTTTCACATTGAAATGGCCTCTCTACTTTTCAATGCATGGTCTTAGAAGAAGGCTACAAAGATTCTTCTTGTAGCTCATGCAGGATTGTATAGAGTAACATCGAGCTTACAAGTTACAAGTTACAGGTTTAAATTTGTATTTCACACCACAGTAGTTTTAGAATCAATCTGAACGAGATGTCTATCATTTAGGATTTCTTACTTTTTTGCATTGCATGATATGATTCTTAATCCAGACTGCAGGTTCAGTCACATACCTTCCACTGACTAGTTAAATCTTCCTTTCTTCTTGACTCGTGAAACTCCCAAGGATTTGGGGGAAGTATGATAATGATAATAGTCCATTATAGCAGAAGTGGAGCAAACAGCACATCATCTTTTAGTTCTCCATGAGATTACGAGTTTCATTTTCCTGTATATCATTCTCAAATTGGACCCATTTATTGTTCTTAGAAGTTAAAACCATTTCTATACCTTAATTATTTATAATGATGTGGCACAGTGTTTTGGGGTAGTTCTCTGCAAATGAGGAAATGTAAAACAGAGATGTTTAGTTGTGAGCGATTGACTCCAAAGCCTAGCTAAGTCAAGCAGATGACCATTCAGGGTTTTCTTAGTATTATAAGAGATAGAGTAATTGGTTTGACGGGGAGGGAAATTTGAGGAAAGAGAGTACTGTGCTCCTTGGGTAAGATTGTTTGTGAATGTCGATCCAAAAACCTATTTATATAAGAAAGTACAGTTACCCCTTGGGGAGGGTTTTGATTTGGTGGTTCCACCGATGACTGTCTACAACGCCATTTTCATAGCGGGAGAAAAGAGAAGTTACTAATAGTGCCATAATTGTAGGATTAGTGGGTACATGGACTACCCACTACCCACAATCACAAAATACTGTGGGGAGTTGCAGCCACAACTACCACTACGTGACCAAGGGGTAACAGTACTTTCTTCTATTAATAGATCTTTTGGTTGACATTTACAATCCAACAATCTTACACAAGAAGTACATAACGTCATAACTGTATCCTCACTTTCCTATTGCTTCCCCTCCCTGCAAACCTCCTTTCTCTCTTTTACAACTGAACAAACCCTGAACTGCCATCTGCTTGCTTAGACAGCACGCTGAAGTCCATCTCTCTCAATTCAACATCTTATTTCACATTTCTCATTTTTAGAAAATTACCTAAAAACACAGTTGCACTACACGTTAGTCACTGAAATCCTTCAAGTATATATGGGCTTTGCCTCCAAAGTAGCCCTTAATTGAAACGTGTCCTTTGGAGATGAATCTAGAAATAAATTCATAGATTAACTGGTTAATGTGGGTCTTTAACTGTTTGAGCAAGTTCAGGGTTACTGGGTTTAACATGATACTTAGTCATTTTTGCCGTCAAAATAATGTCTTATGGTGATAATGTAGGTTGTAGCCCTTGTGTGCAATTTCAAGGCTCCACCAGGTTCATCAGCTGCCAGACTTGACCACTGGGAAGTAGAAACTCTCTTTCATGAATTTGGTCATGCTCTCCATTCCTTACTTTCTAGAACGGTAGTCCTTCTCACTTCTTCGAATCTTAAGCTTACACTTTTTGACCTTTTTGTGCTCTTCTGACATAGCTGCCATTTAAATTTGTAGGATTATCAACACTTTTCAGGAACTAGAGTGGCTCTTGATTTGGCAGAAACACCTTCACATCTTTTCGAGTAAGTATAAGCTCTAAGGAGTTACGACCATCATTATATCTGTTAAAATGCGTGGAAAGGTAATGTCAAATGATCGTGCAAGTTTTTTTTTATTTTTTTTATTGTTTTGTTTTTGGTGTGTTTTCAATTTTCAAAAAGCATAAGAAGTCAAAGAAAGTCATCAAGCATATCGCCTTTTGCGTCTGAGTTTTGTGTTATACACACAACTACTTTCGTGGAGCTTCAAGTTTCTCCTTACTTTTTTCTTTAAACAAACAAAGTTAATTGTGATAGATTCAAAATATTTGAAATTCTTGAGGCCTAGGCATGAAAGCGTTTCTGGTCTTTTCATACTTTTACGTTCATGTCACTTTGTTAGGTACTATGCATGGGATTACCGAGTTTTGAAGACATTTGCTAAGCATTATTCTACTGGTGAAGTTATTCCCGAGAAACTGGTTGAGTCTATGAAAGGTGCTAGAAAGATGTTTGCTGCAACTGATCTTCAGCGTCAGGTTTACTTCTAGAAATCTTAGCTCCATCTCTGATTAACTTTTCTATAGTCTCCCCATGAAATTTTAGCTCCACATCTAACAGATTGAGCTTCAGCATCAGGTTTCTGTCTAATCTTTGCTCCATGTCTAATAAAATTACTACCTATGAAATTTTATGAAAGAACAGTGTTCATTTTACAGAAAGAAACTCTGGTGAATGCTGCACAGCAAATTTGATCAATCTAAAGCTAACTTGATAGAAACTTATAAAAGTGCTGGATGGATTAACAAACTGTAGTTTTTGATGACTCAATGGGTTCCAAATAAAAACATAATAGAATAGTTAGAATAAATATATACTATTGATTAAACTCTTTCTGTATAATACTCATCGATTGATTATTATTGATGTGATCTCTAAAAACTTATGCCTCACTATATAGATTATAGACTCAATATAACGACTAGTTAGAGATTAAGAAGGAAATTATGATTCCTAAAAAGTTATCTAGAAGTAATATTGACACTTTTACGCGGATATATAATGACTTCTAAACCAAAACATATTTTGTATCTAGAAGTAGCATATAAGAGTGATTTTTCTGTGTTTTCTCCTGCCTCCTAAGGTTTTGTACGCGTTGATCGACCAAACTTTATTCGGGGAGCAGCCATCATCATCTAGAGATACAATGTCGGTTGTTGCGGATTTGAAACGGCAATACACGAGTTGGAATCATGTAGAAGGCACTCATTGGCATACAAGGTTCAATCACCTTCTAAACTACGGAGCAGGTAGGAGATGATTTTTTTTTTTTTTGGATAAATAAATTTTAGGCTACTAAAGATCCAATATAATTGCTTTTATGAAAGAGAAGACGCAACTGTGACTCCCTCTCTCTCTCAGCTGGTAGCTGAAGCCATTTTTCATTTGTTTCTTTTTTGTTTTGCAGGTTATTATAGTTATCTATATGCCAAGTGCTTTGCCGCAACTATATGGGAAGAAGTATGCGTGGAGGATCCACTGTCACTGACGACAGGATCCAGTATTCGAACTAAATTCTTGCAGCATGGCGGTGCAGAGGACCCATCTGTTCTATTGAAGAATTTAGCAGGAGATCAGATTCTAAGATATCACAGTAAAGGAGGGATTCTCCCCGACTTAAATGGCCTCTGCAAAGAAATGGAATTGTGAAAGATGCCAAGCCAATTATTGTTATTTCACAAATGTACTAGTCTCCATCAGATTTTTTTACTGGAGAGAGACTAGTCTTGTTAGTTGTTGGCATGTTTCTTACAAATGTACCAACTTAATGGTTGGTCCCTGATATAGTCCACTGCGGAACAAAAAACAATCTCTCTATTCAAGTAACCGAATGGAAAGGTGGTCAGTTTCTAGTTTGTACACTAGATGCACATGAACAGAAGTGTTACCCTGCAGAAGAAATGTAACAATCTCAAAATTTCTGTATGAGAGATGGACGCTTTCTAGCTGGGTGAATTTGAGTAACGGTACCCACACTCAAAGTGCTGTCATGAGTCATTACTAGCGCTTCTTCTTATTTTTCTTTTCATTGTAACAACATTCTTAATAAGAAACAATGAAATATACCAACAAAACTATTTTTCATTTCTTGGCAGAAGAGTGGTTTTAACAATCAACTCACAGATCATAACATCTCATTGACGCAAACGAACTTTCATTACTGCCTGATCATAGCCTTCCTAATGATCACAGCTTGGAATTGCTTGTTAATTATGAAGTAAACTTGGAGGTGGAAGTGGCAAATTCAGGTGCTGAGGCTTAAGAAATGAATCCTCGGCATCATTAACCTCGGTTAAGAGATTAGTAGAAGTGGATCCTCCTAGCTTGGGCGTGGCCTCCTCCCGCACAGAGTCAAAAGCTGTTGTTTCTGAAAAGTACTGGAAAAGTTCAAATGTCCCGTCCACTCCGAATTCTCTAATCAGTCCCCCATTCACTAGTAATTCTGCAACTGGAGTGGTGGTTCCATCCCTGTATCCAAATAAAGCCTGGAAATCTTCTTCCTCATCAGATTTTGCTGGATATCTTGAAGAAGACTTGATTCTAATAACCTGCTTCTTCGTCTGTGAAACAGCATCAACCCTTGCCTTTGCGCTTTGAATTCTATTAGAAAGATTAATTTGGCACTCTCATCTGCAGTTCTCTCAGAAATTGAATCAAAAATTTGATCAGCATCCTTTTGAAGGATCGTCAAAGAATTCCGTATCTGTCTATAATTCGAGATGTAACTCTCCCGGTGATTGTTCCCGTCTTCAGAAACCCGAAGCATTTTCTCTTCTCGCCGCCCAATTGCGTCTGTTTTTGGCAACCTCTCAACTCTTAACTCTGTGATAGTACAAGTCGGACATAGATCTACGGGTGTTCGGGTCGTCTACTTGGCACGTTTAACCTAGTAGGACTTAAAAGGAAATAGTCAAAATTGAAATGGTTACTTCGGGATTACAAATTAATCTCTGCTGCTTGTCACAGGGGTGCACCAAATGGCTCAACACATGGCTAATTCACCCT
>JAJJMC010018473.1:1150671-1161308 GCA_023531435.1 Papaver californicum | reverse complement strand
AATCTTCAACAAATTTTTCCATTAAATAAAAATAATTTCGGTAATAATATCAAAATCTCGATGATGATTCTGATTTTCTTCTAGGTCTTTAATTCTCAGCAAATTTTGTGATCTTATTTCCTTTCAAAGACGTAGTTTCCTATTTGAGAATGATTGCTCAATGCTATGAGATCAAATTTCTTTTGGAAATCACCGAGGATATTTGTTTTCTTTCTGTTGAAGACAAGATGCGAGATTCTCTGGCTTGATTGCGTGTACAACTGTTGTTGATAAGGTAAGAGAATATACTGTCTTTGGGATTTAAAATTATCCAAAATATTATGTGAACAACTCACACAGTTGTGAAGAATAAGTTCCCGCCCAAAAACTGTATTTGAACTTGGGCATGGGTGCCTTTATCATTTATGAGGGTTGCCCTTATCCAAATGAGGGTGTCTTTAACACTTTTTAAGCCAATTTTTCCTCCATCATTTATTCTCCAAAAATACCTACAATCATAATAAAATGACATTATTAGTACACAATCGAGCACTATCAATATAAAGAATTAAGACAAATCAGACACAAGAATGTGTCTATCACCTAATTCTTTCTTTCGTTCCCTCTCCCAAAATCTTCAATTCTATATGAATATGCAGCATGTATGCTTATGCTTTTTTTTGTTGGTAAGTTGGGATCAAAATGTATTATATGAGCAATATGATCAAGTGTAGGATGCTTAATCGTGAGCTTTCATGGGAAAAGCATCTACGATTTTGAACTTCGTAGTCTCACTATCAAGTAGATTTGGATTTATCCCATCTTACTAACTAAAGAAACGCATAAAACTTGGGAATTAGCGATGGTGTATAGCATCCCTTTCTCAAAGGTGTACTTATCTCAGTTGATACAGATTAAATTTTGGCATCATCCTAGCAAGTGTCAACTGTCCAGATTATAGTTTAGCTGTTTCTAACCATATATGAGCGGGTAATTTAATTGGATACGTATTAAATTTAATATGGAGGATATGACTCAGGCGCAGTGCTTAACAAAAAAATTTGTCGGGTGGGATGAGTTAAAGTAAGAAACGATCATGTTCTTTCCCTTTCTTGTTCAGAGTTTAAAAGACAGGCTTTACAACGAAGAAAAATGTCTATACTAATTTTAAATTAGAACACAGCTATTGATAGACACATTTTTGTATCTGAGTTGATCTCATATTTATATTGTTAATTCTTGATTTTTGTACTAATATTGTTATTTTGTATGTTTTTAGGTATTTTTGGAAGAATAAATTTTTGTGAAGAAATCGGCTCAAAAAGTGTTAAAGGCACCCGGAAAAATCACTACAGTTTCTGGTTGTCTTCTTCTTCCTCCTCCTCTCTCCAAGAACCCTAACTTGCAGAGATTTTTTTCTAGATTTTTTTTCTTTCTTTTTGACCGAAGCCCACCTCCCAATCTCTTCTAAACTCCATCTATTTATACTACAACATCAATCTCTTCCAAAAATCCCTTGAATATCTTCTCAAATATTGTCATTTAAACCAAAAAAATACTTGCGGCATTACAAACCAAATCTCGATCTGATTTCTCTTCTATAATTAAACTCGACGAGGTTGTTGCTCTCAATTGTTGTTGGTTTCAAACCAAACAAATGAGATCAGAATCGTGAGTTAATAGGAAAGAAAATCCTGTGTGAATAATATCTTTCCTTGTTTCCTTTGAGAGTCCAATTTTATCACAACTCTGTCCTTGCGAAAATAAGAGAATATTTGACGAGATTTTTGTTTTTATGTTGTGTACAAATACTCTTCGATAAGGCAAGAAAATATCTTGTCTTAAAACCTAAATATTTCCTCCAAATCATGACATAGAATCGCACATTTGAAAAGAAATTATTCCCGCCAAATTCTCTTTCGAATACAGAAGGTGGGTGCCTTTATCAATCCTTGGGTGCCTTTAGTAATTTTCCAGGTGCCTTTAACATTTTTTGATCCGATTTTTCCACAAAAAATTATTCTTCCAAAAATACCTAAAAACATACAAAATAGCAATGTTAGTACAAAAATCGAGAATTAACAATATAAATATGAGATCAAATCAAACACAAAAATGTGTCTATCAAATACCCCCAAACTTATTATTTGCTAGTCCTCGAGCAAATCTAATCTAGAAAATAAAAATATTAACTCACTGTCGCAGGAATCACGATTGCACTTAGCGTGTACAACAAGCCCTTAAACCCATAGGTGTCCCTATCAGACGATTTTTAGTCCCGTGAGGGTTTAAAAGAGGTGTACCCACAAAACCTTTACTCCAAACTCTATCTACTTGTGAATGATTAAGGGTAGACACTAAACATGCTATTTAGTTGGCTACAAAATTCTTTGGCTATCGGAGGATTACCCTGTTTTGAATCCAATTGTTATACACGAGTTTGAACTCGAGCGTACTAATATTCATATATAAGAAAACAAATCACTACTCAGAAAGTTGTACAATGGACCACGATACTCAGAATCTAACAAACCACAATTACACGAATAGATTAAGAAGATGGATATGGAGATAGAAGTGTGTGCATGTTGACTAAGGTGAACGGTGTTTCCCAGAATATCTGTATGAACATAAAGACAAGATAAACCCTAATGAATTGAGATATGCACCCGCTGGTCTGAATCCAAATTCTACTATCAACTCAGCTGGTATATACAAGGGCCCCATCGGTCGATTTATTAAAAATATATATTTATTTATTTATTTTATTTTTTCCTTTTTCGACAACATGATTAGATCTTTTGAATCTAAGCGCATGCTCCTTGTCATCAGATTACATGATAGTTCTCATGGATCCTGCGTCCCACACTTGCTTAGGCGACGGAGACAGGGAGAACACACACATATTGCTATCCAAGTGACATTTATTTATTTATTTATTTTAATTATTGGTCAATTTCAATTAAAGTAATGGGGCTTGATCTCAATCATTCTACTTCATCCTGGCGACAACAAAGCGATACTAGTGCCCCACCAAATCACTTAGAGAAACACAAAAAGTTGTAAAATAAAAACAGAACGTGATGGTGATGATTCTGAGATATGGTGATGACTATCATGTTATTTCTAACACCTGAGCTTTGTCCTTTTATGAATAGACCCATTAGTTGGATCCCTCAACTCCTACAAACAAGAAGTTTGTTTCCATCTACTTAGACTGGTTAGCGTCATCCTGAATTGTTCACAAGCTTCTAAATTTTGGATTTTTTGGTACAACTAATTTTTTTAATTTTTCCCCCCTTACCCCCAAATTTAAATTGAACATAGTCCTCAATGAAAGCATGATCAATGAGAAACAATGAACAAAGTAAAAGAAATATGGAAGGATATTACCAGCACCGCGTACCAAAAGCATATGGGTTGCCTCCCATAGAGCGCTAAGTTTAAAGTCTTCATCCAAACCAAGAAAGGATTAGTCACAACTTAAGAATCATATAATAATGATCTGAATAATTGCGGATCCTTGAAGTCAATTGAATTTGACCTACTCAGTTGACCACAATGAAATATAGTAGAGTGGTGGTCATTCTCATGAAAATGTGTCGATTTAAACTTCCAAAAATATTCATGTTTAGTTTCAAAAAATAAAAATTGACACATTTGAAGTTGAAACATTCCCACATTTGGTAATTGAGTATTGGTGCGACAACAAAATCAATCATAGTATCATGGACCGGGTAAACCACATCAACCAGAAGATGGGTTTCTAACAACTGAACTTCTTTCTGGACATGATTAGGTTCGGGAGACAGTTCTTGAAGATAATCTTTTAAAATGGTAGAGGCACAAATGTCAAGTCCCAAGTGAGGGACCTATATAAGAGTCAAAGGTTTACTGCTGGGAGAATAGTATTCACCCCCAAACCTAGAGTGGTCAATATCCTTGGACAAACTAGTCACAATTTCCTTAATTTCTAAATTATCAGATTTAGGAAAATGGTCAATTATTTTATCTAGATTATAATCATCAGGTAGAGTACCTTCACTCACATTTAAATTCTCTACGAGTCTATCATCTTCGCAGGGACTATGGTCTTGAAATCGTTGGACTCCAAAACACTAGTCTCGAGATAAACTCGTTCATCTAAACCACCATTGTCTTCATAATAACAAAGAAATATTTACCGTCTATAACAATGATATCTCTAGTTAAATTCCTTTCCTCTTGAATAGGTAAATAATCATTAATATTATTAGGATCGGAACTACAGATATCATTATTATCATGAAGCTTAAATGGTGTAAAAATTTCCTGATCATTATGACTACGGATTTCAATTTCCTCATCAACAATATCCTCATCATCCTAATAATATGAAGATGATTGAACCTTATCTAAATAAGTAGTGTCTTTTATTCTAACCTTGTCCTCTAAATTAAGTAATATTCATCATTATTATCAAGGGTACAATTGGAAACACTGTTTTGGCAATTAAGTTCATTTGGAGCAATACTAGCAGTTGACCGTTCATCTTTAATTTTCTCCTCATCTAAACGTGCATTAAGTTCACTGAGAGTTGTACACATAGCTTCAAGTCTTTCTGTTATCTTTCGTCCATTTTCATCTAATTGATTGAGTGTATTATTCCAAGAATCAGACGAAGAGTAAGAAATTTGTGAAGTTTCCATGTAACGCATGAGGGCATCTTCTAAAGATGAAGAACTAACATTTTCTTAGTATAATATTGCTCGTTTACCCGTTCGTACGACCGGAGAACGTGCGAATAGTAATTGGGATCACTATAGTATGAACCATAACCTCCAAAGGGTTGACAGTGGTCCCAAGTACTATCCACACTATGGTCATAGTAAGGGTATTGTCCATTTTAAAATTCAGGTCGATAATCATTGTAATGGTCCTCATAATACCAGTTCGATATTTTTTTTAATTTGTGCACGTGCAAATACAGGTTCGACTAAAATAGGTAAGCTTGGGTTACCTTATCAAAAATACCTATAGTCAAAGACTAGTCAAAGGTACTAGGCTAAGGCTTGTGGAATTTCAGCTGGTAACTCCAATCAGGCCCAAGGCACGGGTTCAGATTACTTTTCCACTGGTTTTCCTAGAATTCGGTAGTCTGACGATGCAATTGGTGTGTGCACAGTGTTCTTTTTGTATACAAAATAAAATAAAATCTGAAAGATATACAAAAATAAAAATCATAATTTACTTATTTACAAAATGAAAATCTAAAAAAATATATTAACAAAATAAAAGTTGGGTTATATTACTTACCTTTTTTGGTAGGCAATTTCCACAATAAATATAAAAATATACTTGCACAACAAAACTAAGAGAAATACCCAAGTAAAATTTAATAAAGAAACTAAAATAAATAATATAAATCCTAAACTAATTAACACAAAATTAAAGAAAAATTAAAAATTACAATTTCTTAATCCCAGGTAGCGGCGCCAAAAATTGATAGGCGTAAAACCTCTAGCCGAAATCGCACGACGAAAGCAAAGTAGAAGCGACAAATACGGGATCGTCCACAGGGGTTGATAATATTATTTCTAGTCAAAAAATATAGTAGATGATAAAAATAAATAAATAAAACTAATAAATATTTTTTTTATTAAACTAACAAATAGAAGGGTGTTAGGGTTTTTGGAGTCCCTCAAGTTATTATGCAAAACACTCTCATTTTAAATATAACTCAATACGATTTAGGATCAAACAATTTTACGCCTCGAAAGATATTGCAATTAAAACTATTTAAATTAAATGTATAATTTCTTTCACTTGACTAATAATGAATGAATACAACACCAAATTAGAGGACCATATAAAAAAAAAATCAGTTAAACTATTTATAAAGGATAAAGATAAAATTAAATAGAAAAATATGAGTTTCTTACTTAATAATTTTGGTTTCGTCTTCCAACCCCAGTAAAAAACACTAATACCCATCACAAAATAAAGAAGAAGTAAAAATACAAAGAAATAAAACCTAAAACTAATCTTTTTGTCGGCTTTCAACCTCTCTGGCTCCTCCTCTCTCCGCCAACCCTCACTTTTCAGCCGTCAAAAACCAACTCCCATCAGAAAACTCCAAAGAACCCCATACGTCTCACTTTTCTCTTTCTTTTTATACTCATCTTTTCGCACGCAAATTCCAAAAGAGACCCCACTACTTCTTCACTTGAATGCCACGTCTGTCACCAACAATGATAGCCCAATCACTTCATTTTGTTTTCCGCGCTTGAGAAACAAAAGGTATCTTATCACAAAAGTAGGACTGATATTTATACGTTTGAATTATCTAACTATCCGATATCAAGATCAATTCATAAATTATAATCCCTCTATTCCTTATAAATTAAATTTTTCGGTTTAAATTTTTATTCCTTAAAAATTAAGTTATTTCATTAAACAAAATAATATTTTTTATTTTTTTAATTAATTATTATCAATATAAGAAATATATATATATAATTTGATAGTCATGTTTATATTCATTAGTATGTAACATGTATTACACACCGGGTCTGATGGAAATTGTTGATTTGGTATGGCAGGGCTTCGCCCCGTCGGTCAAATACTTTTGAATCTTTAAAAAATGATTGATTAATATGATTATTTTTATGGGTAGGAAAATTTGACACCCTTTAATAATCCCACTATGATATATATGTGCAGTTTAAAAAGTCTTAGATATCGCGAAAGTATGAATGAAAATTTAAATTACATGCCAAAGAATTTTTGTTAGAAATGCTTAAACCACAATGGAATATCAATTCCATACACTCTTGACAATGATAACTAAAAGCATTAACCAAATTTTTATACATTGTTATATTCAAGATTTTGTTGGAACTGTAGTCAAGCTGGAAAAGTATTCAAATGTTGCTAGATGATCAATCATCATGCATGAGAATTACAAAAGACCTAATTCATTTAAATTGTTTGTGTGTGGTTCAAATTGACATAAGAAACAAAATGCACGTTTAAACACTACTCAGAGAATCCATGTTTTTACCGTCGAAACTTCTCACTGAAATGGGCTTTGGCTCACACCTGTCCCCATATTGTAGATACCTAATGCATATCAGATGCATAAGCTTTCCATTCACCAAATAATCATATGTCCCTAAGGAATTCAGGACCGTCATCCCTTTGATAGTGTACTTAAGGCGGTTGTTCCTAGTATGTAACACGTGTTACGCATCAGGGATGATGGGAACAACAAATTAGACGAAGCAGTGCTTTGCTCCACACCTCTGGTTAAATGCATAACATTTTTTTTTGTGATAGTCTTTGATTAGTTTGATTTTTGAAAGGTATATGAAACGCTGATACCCTACAGGCATTTAATGATTCGAAGAAAGAAATTGATTCCCTAAATTTTAGATTTAAAATAATTAAACGTATATATATAACTACTATTTCATTCATATCTGAATATCTTGAGTATATATAAGAGTTGTGATATGACATGTAATTTCATTATGTTTTCGACTTGATAAGTTTATTAACTCAATAGCCGCTAGCTAATTAAGTTTGAACTCTACTTTATATTTTCTATGAGCATTCAAAAAATATTTTTTAGTCCCATGATACAGTTCAATAGGATGGAGTAATTCCTTATCCTTTTTTACTTCTATACCATTTAAGTCACCACTGACTACCATGGCATAGTGTTATATGAATTTGTGGTCTGGATTGTTCCAGCAGAAGATGATCTTTTGAGATCCATTATCACACAATATCTTTTACTCACCGCGATGCAGATTACATTAATGAAAATAATATAAGCCATGTTTCTAGGAAGTAACTGGTGCTACGCACCGGGTGATTATATTTTCGCTTTGATCGTTCTTTTAATATGTTCTTGTTATCTTATTGAATCATGTAACAGAAAAAAAATCAAGCATAAGAGAATAGAAAGTAAATGCAAGAACTTGAAATGGAGTCATGTAGAGTTTGGCAAAGAGGCCATATTGCGTTTCGTGAGTTCAATTAAATTAGTGATCTTATTTCCAGTTAATTAAAGAATAATATAATGGAAGTCAAGTTCGTTCCACGAGGAGTGAGGTGTTTAAGTTTTTTAAAGTGTCACAATGGGGGGTTTTGTTTTAGGTTTTAAGAAAAAGTAAATAAAGAAATTAAAAATATTAAGTTGTAAGCAATTGAGAGAGATATGATCAAGGAATCCTTCTTCGTCACTAAACAATCATTGAATTAGTATACTCTTCCATCCTTCATTCATCACATATTATCACCAACCGTAGAATAGCAGGTACGCTTAGCTATCTCCAAAACTCCTACTATCACCGGGTAACAGATATGCTTAGTAACCTGATTCTATCCAACTGATCCACCTTGAGGTTCGCTTATAAGATTTAACTCAATCGAAATGCTTTAAGGTTTGTGAATTTATATTTGATCTTAGTAGTTAGACTCAATACGCTCGGTCCACTTTCTAGTGTTGTTCTTACACACGATTGATCCACAGAATCCCTCTTTAAGGTCTCACGTTCTGTACTTAGGTAAGATGTTATGATACAATTACAGATACACATCTCTTACTAGCTTTATATTAATTAACAAATCAATTTAGTTGGCCACCTAAACAATCTATCAATCAAGCATGAATATTCATATTAGTAAAAACAAACGATAATCATGTGAAGAACTTTAAAATAGATTCATATATAATAACTCAAATCATGTTTAGAACTTAGAATTCATCCTCAATCAATTAGGTTTTTAGCTACTCATGGATGTAGAAGCATCCATGTTATACATAAGAGTAAAGAATTCGTTACAATGGTGAAACCGTTTCAAACCCTAGCTTTTTGCTCCTTGCGTTGTTCTCTCCTCCAAGACTTGCAAAGTGATGTAAAAAAAATCCCTTCCTAATGTCTTGTGAGTCTTCTTATATACCGTTCATGATATCCAGGATTCGTACACTTTGCAGGAATCTTCTTCAACAACATAGCTGGAGCACTCTCGCCCACCTTAGTGACTTCATTAGGAATTAACCTATCCTTCTTTGTACACAAATCTTTCAAGAACTTTGCATATATATGCATAGTTTTGATGACTTCAATGGATGAGATGTTGATTTGCACCTTCTTGAAGATATCCATGATCTCCTTATCCTGAGCTTCTTTCTTGGATTTGGTAAAACGACTAGGAAAATGAGGTGGTATGGCAAAGGTAGGAACCATGTCCTTAGGTTGGCCGGTTGAGATTGGTTTTTCCTTTGGAACAGTTCTTCCTCTACTTCCTTTTCTAAGTCAAGGCTAACCTTCTGTTGTTGTTGTGGCTCTTCAATCTTCCTTCCACCCTTAGTGTTACAGCATTGACATGCTCTATTGGGTTCACAAAAGGTTGTGATGGAAGATTTGTTGATGTTTTTGCTTCTAGCTTACTAACCGTAGTAGCTAACTGACCCATTTGAGTTTGCAGTTCTTTAATGGTTGAGTCGGTTTTCTGCTGATTTTGTTGGTTCTGCTGCTAACTTTTTTGGAACATAGTTGAGAGACCTTCTATCATGGTAATCATCTTCTCAGAGGCATCCTCTGGATCTTGAGATTGTGGAAGTGGTTGTTGAAAACCACTTTTTCGCCCATATGGATTAGGAGTTACAACTTGCTTGTTTGCATAAATAAAATTTGGATGATCTCTGCCTTGGATTAAGGAATAAGGCATTAACCTTTTCCTCCTTTTCGTATAGTGGAGCAACTAAAGAAGTTATACGATGAATTTCCTTTTCAATGGTACTCAACTGATGTTTTGTATTTGGAGACTCTCCTATCTCGCTAACTCTTCTGACATTTGAGTCGTTTCTTGTATAAAATTATTGTGCATTTGAAGCCATACTCTCAATCAAACTAGTTGCCTGCCAGATTGTCTTTTTAGTAAGTGAACCACCAGCGGCTGCATCAATCAAATTCCTCTGCTCTGGAAGTAATCCTTCATATAAGTATTGAATGATAAGTGTTGAGGATATATTGTGGTGAGTAAACCTATCCAATTACCTTTTGTACCTCTTCTAGTACTCATGAAGAAACTCCCTAATAATCTGTAAAATGCTACTAATATCTTTACAAACAGCGACCTCCTAAGAAGCAGGAAAATACTTCTCTAGATATAGCTTTTTTTATCTCAGTCCATATTGTAACACTCCTTAGGGGAGGGTAATACAACCATTCTTCGGCTAGATCTATTAAAGAAAATGAAAAGGATTACAGTATAACCTTATCACTGTCATCGGTACCTTGCATAAGACTTGTCATCTTGTGCTGATATACTTGAAGATGGCGGTTCGGATCTTCGCAGGAAGTCCCTTGAACTCCGGAAAATAGTGAATAAGATTCGACTTCAGCTCCACTGTGTCATTTATAGTAATACACAATGGTTGAGAATCTAAGCATGAAGATGTCAACTCTCGTATCTTCTTCTCCGGAGGTTGAGGACCACCCATCTCTTCTATGTTATTTTCCTCTTTGTATGAATCAGAAAATTCACTTGGTGAAGAACTAGGAGGAAGCGGAGTGTTAACTGCTCGAACGAAGTCTTTCTTTATTAAAGTGCATGATCGAAGACGTATACCAGTGAGACTTGGTTTTTCCTCTTTAAGCATTCAC